>ONZH01004081.1:0-18650 GCA_900303285.1 Rhinella marina
TATATTTCTAGGTACACAGCCGTGTACTAACAGTCAGACGGTGTGTATTAACACCACGTATATAAAATTATTTTGCAAGAGAACGCACAGTACAGGTGCCAATGAAAAGGCCTATTTTTTTATATTTTCTAGGTACACAGCCGTGTACTAACAGATCAGACGGTGTGTATTAACACCACGTATATAAAATTATTTTGCAAGAGAACGCACAGTACAGGTGCCAATGAAAAGGCCTATTTTTTTATATTTCTAGGTACACAGCCGTGTACTAACAGTTCAGACGGTGTGTATTAACACCACGTATATAAAATTATTTTTTGCAAGAGAACGCACAGTACAGGTGCCAATGAAAAGGCCTATTTTTTTATATTTCTAGGTACACAGCCGTGTACTAACAGATCAGACGGTGTGTATTAACACCACGTATATAAAAATTATTTTGCAAGAGAACGCACAGTACAGGTGCCAATGAAAAGGCCTATTTTTTTTATATTTCTAGGTACACAGCCGTGTACTAACAGTTCAGACGGTGTGTATTAACACCACGTATATAAAATTATTTTGCAAGAGAACGCACAGTACAGGTGCCAATGAAAAGGCCTATTTTTTTTATATTTCTAGGTACACAGCCGTGTACTAACAGTTCAGACGTGGGTATTAACACCACGTATATAAAATTATTTTGCAAGAGAACGCACAGTACAGGTGCCAATGAAAAGGCCTATTTTTTTTATATTTCTAGGTACAGAGCCGTGTACTAACAGTTCAGACGGTGGGTATTAACACCACGTATATAAAATTATTTTGCAAGAGAACGCACAGTACAGGTGCCAATGAAAAGGCCTATTTTTTTATATTTCTAGGTACACAGCCGTGTACTAACAGATCAGACGGTGGGTATTAACACCACGTATATAAAATTATTTTGCAAGAGAACGCACAGTACAGGTGCCAATGAAAAGGCCTATTTTTTTATATTTCTAGGTGCACAGCCGTGTACTAACAGATCAGACGGTGTGTATTAACACCACGTATTTAAAATTATTTTGCAAGAGAACGCACAGTACAGGTGCCAATGAAAAGGCCTATTTTTTTATATTTCTAGGTACACAGCCGTGTACTAACAGTTCAGACGGTGTGTATTATCACCATGTATATAAATTATTTTGCAAGAGAACGCACAGTACAGGTGCCAATGAAAAGGCCTATTTTTTTATATTTCTAGGTACACAGCCGTGTACTAACAGATCAGACGGTGGGTATTAACACCACGTATATAAAATTATTTTGCAAGAGAACGCACAGTACAGGTGCCAATGAAAAGGCCTAATTTTTTTATATTTCTAGGTACACAGCCTTGTACTAACAGATTAGACGGTGGGTATTAACACCACGTATATAAAATTATTTTGCAAGAGAACGCACAGTACAGGTGCCAATGAAAAGGCCTATTTTTTTTTTATTTCTAGGTACACAGCCGTGTACTAACAGTTCAGACGGTGGGTATTAACACCACGTATATAAAATTATTTTGCAAGAGAACGCACAGTACAGGTGCCAATGAAAAGGCCTATTTTTTTTATATTTCTAGGTACACAGCCGTGTACTAACAGATCAGATGGTGGGTATTAACACCCCGTATATAAAATTATTTTGCAAGAGAACGCACAGTACAGGTGCCAATGAAAAGTCTTTTTTTTTTATATATTTCTAGGTACACAGCCGTGTACTAACAGATCAGATCGGTGGGTATTAACACCCCGTATATAAAATTATTTTGCAAGAGAACGCACAGTACAGGTGCCAATGAAAAGTCTTTTTTTTTTATATATTTCTAGGTACACAGCCGTGTACTAACAGTTCAGACGGTGGGTATTAACACCACGTATATAAAATTATTTTGCAAGAGAACGCACAGTACAGGTGCCAATGAAAAGGCCTATTTTTTATATTTCTAGGTACACAGCCGTGTACTAACAGTTCAGACGGTGGGTATTAACACCACGTATATAAAATTATTTTGCAAGAGAACGCACAGTACAGGTGCCAATGAAAAGGCCTATTTTTTTAATATTTCTAGGTACACAGCCGTGTACTAACAGATCAGATGGTGGGTATTAACACCCCGTATATAAAATTATTTTGCAAGAGAACGCACAGTACAGGTGCCCAATGAAAAAGTATTTTTTTTTTATATTTCTAGGTACACAGCCGTGTACTAACAGTTCAGACGGTGGGTATTAACACCACGTATATAAAATTATTTTGCAAGAGAACGCACAGTACAGGTGCCAATGAAAAGGCCTATTTTTTTATATTTCTAGGTACACAGCCGTGTACTAACAGATCAGACGGTGGGTATTAACACCACGTATATAAAATTATTTTGCAAGAGAACTCACAGTACAGGTGCCACTGAAAAGGCCTATTTTTTTATATTTCTAGGTACACAGCCGTGTACTAACAGTTCAGACGGTGGGTATTAACACCACGTATATAAAATTATTTTGCAAGAGAACGCACAGTACAGGTGCCAATGAAAAGGCCTATTTTTTATATTTCTAGGTACACAGCCGTGTACTCACAGATCAGACGGTGGGTATTAACACCACGTATATAAAATTATTTTGCAAGAGAACTCACAGTACAGGTGCCAATGAAAAGGCCTATTTTTTTATATTATTAGGTACACAGCCGTGTACTAACAGTTCAGACGGTGTGTATTAACACCACGTATATAAAATTATTTTGCAAGAGAACGCACAGTACAGGTGCCAATGAAAAGGCCTATTTTTTTTATATGTCTAGGTACACAGCCGTGTACTAACAGTTCAGACGGTGGGTATTAACACCACGTATATAAAATTATTTTGCAAGAGAACGCACAGTACAGGTGCCAATGAAAAGGCCTATTTTTTTATATTTCTAGGTACACAGCCGTGTACTAACAGATCAGACGGTGGGTATTAACACCACGTATATAAAATTATTTTGCAAGAGAACGCACAGTACAGGTGCCAATTAAAAGGCCTATTTTTTTTAAATTTCTAGGTACACAGCCGTGTACTAACAGATCAGACGGTGGGTATTAACACCACGTATGTAAAATTATTTTGCAAGAGAACGCACAGTACAGGTGCCAATGAAAAGGCCTATTTTTTTTATATTTCTAGGTACACAGCCGTGTACTAACAGTTCAGACGGTGGGTATTAACACCACGTATATAAAATTATTTTGCAAGAGAACGCACAGTACAGGTGCCAATGAAAAGGCCTATTTTTTTTTATATTTCTAGGTACACAAGGCCGTGTACTAAACAGTTCAGACGGTGGGTATTAACACCACGTATATAAAATTATTTTGCAAGAGAACGCACAGTACAGGTGCCAATGAAAAGTATTTTTTTTTTTAATATTTCTAGGTACACAGCCGTGTACTAACAGTTCAGACGGTGGGTATTAACACCACGTATATAAAATTATTTTGCAAGAGAACGCACAGTACAGGTGCCAATGAAAAGGCCTATTTTTTTATATTTCTAGGTACACAGCCGTGTACTAACAGTTCAGACGGTGGGTATTAACACCACGTATATAAAATTATTTTGCAAGAGAACGCACAGTACAGGTGCCAATGAAAAGGCCTATTTTTTTATATTTCTAGGTACACAGCCGTGTACTAACAAATCAGATGGTGGGTATTAACACCCCGTATATAAAATTATTTTGCAAGAGAACGCACAGTACAGGTGCCAATGAAAAGTCTTTTTTTTTTTATATATTTCTAGGTACACAGCCGTGTACTAACAGTTCAGACGGTGGGTATTAACACCACGTATATAAAATTATTTTGCAAGAGAACGCACAGTACAGGTGCCAATGAAAAGGCCTATTTTTTTTATATTTCTAGGTACACAGCCGTGTACTAACAGATCAGACGGTGGGTATTAACACCACGTATATAAAATTATTTTGCAAGAGAACGCACAGTACAGGTGCCAATGAAAAGGCCTATTTTTTTTATATTTCTAGGTACACAGCCGTGTACTAACAGTTCAGACGGTGGGTATTAACACCACGTATATAAAATTATTTTGCAAGAGAACGCACAGTACAGGTGCCAATGAAAAGGCCTATTTTTTAATATTTCTAGGTACACAGCCGTGTACTAACAGATCACACGGTGGGTATTAACACCACGTATATAAAATTATTTTGCAAGAGAACGCACAGTACAGGTGCCAATGAAAAGGCCTATTTTTTTATATTTCTAGGTACACAGCCGTGTACTAACAGATCAGACGGTGGGTATTAACACCCCGTATATAAAATTATTTTGCAAGAGAACGCACAGTTCAGGTGCCAAAGAAAAGGCCTTTTTTTTTTATTTCTAGGTACACAGCCGTGTACTAACAGGTCAGACGGTGGGTATTTACACCTGGTATACAAAAAGGGTATTGCAGGCACACAGAACCCAGAACACTAGAGCCAAATAAACTGTATTTAAAAAAAAAAAAATTCACAGCCGTATACTGCCAGATCAGATGGTGCATATACACACTAGGTATATAACAGGGTTTTGCAGCCAAAAAGAACGCAGAACAGTAGTGCCAAATATAGTTTGGTATGTAGCAGAGCACCTAATACACCACTAATGCCTCTCTCTGTCCCTACTCCAGCAGCTATCCCTGAATACAGCAGCCGTTCTCTGCAGAGTGTATATTGTAGTAAAGCTATCACTGTACTGCACTATAGTAGCCCTGATAAGGGCTTTTAATCACGCTCCTTCCTGTCCAACAGCTAAAACCTATCTCTCCCTTCTCCAGCCTCTGTCCCTGACTAAGTTCACGCAGCATATGCGAACGAGCAGGAAGAGCTGAGTTTTTAATATTCGAGGTCACATGGTTTTTCCAGCCAATCCATGTAGACGCCGTTTTCGCGCTGCCAGCGTGCTCCGCGGGCCTGTCATACCCCCCCTGCATGGTGATTGGTGGAAAAAGAGCGCCAGGGAAGGTGGGAGGGGAAACGAATTCTAAGTGCGCCATCGCCGTTATACTCGATTGAAATCGAGTATGCCGAATAGCGTAGTATTCGATCGAATACCGGCTCGATCGAACACTACTCGCTCATCTCTTCTTATTACTGGGCAGAAAACTAAATTCAAAATGATCTGCTACAAATCAGTGTTTTGACAAGACTTCACTGCAGAAAGAATTTCATTTGATCAGTTTATAGAGCCACATAAATCAAAATGCTCAGGTTGTTTGTTGCCTCTGCGAGCAAGGTAAAATACACTTTAAAAGGAGAAAGTGAACTGATGGCTTTAAATAATATCTTGGGAGAAAGAAGTAGCTGGAGAAGAGATATAATAAAGAAATTCAGTGTAAAACATATTAGATCAGTATCTAAAAAATACAGTATTTTTTTTAAAAATGTACACTTTAAAAAACACATACTGTAAATGTTAGCTGTATTTCACACTAATGTAGTTCAAGTATATAAAATTGACTTCGTGGCACTCTGCAAGATCAAGCTGGACTTCGGGTTCCCACCCCGTTTGTAGTAGAATAAGTAACTCCAGCACAAATAGAATATTTGCAAGTTGTAATTTATTTGAAATGCGGCCCAATACAACAGGTGTGACGTTTCGGCCCCTCTGGCCTTTATCAAACTGTGGCACAGAACATAACAAAAGAAACATAAGATGCACTTCCAGGGAGTGTGTCAGAGAAATAACAAAGACAATAAAATACTTGCTAATACAGGTAAACAATATTCTGTGGTTTTATATATACACATGGTGACTTGGATATATATAGTGACTTCACTACAGAGGCTAAGATAAAGGTCAAGATGGATAAGCTCATGTCTATGATTTTCATATATGATGTATGATAAATGGGGACCTCCTCCGTGGCGTCTCTAGTGCACCATAAGTCAAGAGAATATAATAATTATTTATATATGTACAACTATATACATCTATACACATTAGGTGAGTCTCTCAGCAGTAAAGATAAGGTTTGGACTATGATCACGGCCAGACTTGTCCCGAAATGAAATAAAATTATATTTCTTAAGTTCACTCAAAATGATACAGGACTAATGTGGACCTTATTAATAACATTTTCCATCAAAATTGGTTACCTGGTGCCGCTTGGGGATAAGGAATTGCTGATGCATGCGGACGCTAGTAGAAACGAGCGGTATGCTCCATGTAAAGTGCGTCTCGTGTGTTTGGGCGCGCTGTTGCTTTAAAAAGCGAGCGCTACAAGTAGGGAGGAGGAGCGAACCTCCGTTCGCTGTGTGTCACATCTCCGTGTAAAGGAGTTTCACCTGGCCTCATGTCGATGTATTTGTTCGCTATATGGAAAAGTCGCAAGTGCGTACTATTCATGAATGAGTATATTGTAAGCGAAGCGAAGATTCGCTGTGACAGATACGCTAATATGTACTATCTGTATTAGTGACTTTAAGATGACATAAAAGGAGTGCAAAGGTACCTTGTATGTCTATGAGAAACTATGAGGGTAACAAGGAAGATTATCTCCAAGTTATATCGTGGCACCAGGAATTAACCAATTATGTACAAAAGGATACGCTGATACAGTTATGGGCATCAGGCTCCTGATACTCAGTGCGTCTAGGAAGATAAGAAAATAGGGAAATTAGATTAATCATTCACAGCATACATAATGTACTTATAATGGTTATAAAGGGATGCATGGAACAAGATGGTGATCGATACCCTTGTATCAAGTTAAATAGTGCATCAAGTAAAACAATGGATTTCATACTCCCTATTCATGCCATAGGGCTCAAGACTATTGAGCCTATGAATCCAGTACGCTTCACGTATCAAGAGCCTCTTAATTCTGTCCCCACCCCTCCTTGACGGCATCACCTGTTCTATCACCTGAAATTTTAATTGCGACAAATTGTGTCCTGCTGCATGGAAATGAAAAGGTACGGGAAGTAAGAGATTTTTCTTTCGTATATTTGATCTATGTTGACTCACACGGTCTTTTATTTTCTATGTGGTCTCACCTACATAGACTTTCCCACAGGGACATTTAAGTAAATAGATGACAAAATTAGTATCACATGTATAGTACCCTTTTATTGGGAACTTCTTTCCTGATTGAGGATGATAGAAGTCAGTGCCTTTTAGTACATTTGTACATTGAGCACAGTGTATGCAGGGGAA
Organism: Rhinella marina; assembly: GCA_900303285.1. Classification (NCBI taxonomy): domain Eukaryota; kingdom Metazoa; phylum Chordata; class Amphibia; order Anura; family Bufonidae; genus Rhinella; species Rhinella marina. The sequence goes on from ONZH01004081.1 coordinate 7,208, forward strand.
TGTACAGTTTTTTGGTGTCCCTAAGAATGTTTGCCTGGGAAGATATTTTGTTGGGCCAATGTCTGCCCTGACTAGTAAGTCTCTCAGATTGGTAGGCCTACGGGTACATACTAGGATTGGGCTCTGAAATTCAGTAACATGTGGGTACGCCTTCTGTAGGAGGGGCCAGTGGTTTCGAATACTGTTATTTTGTTAGCAGTCGGGTGAAACGTATGGACAAAAGGAATCAGGGATTGATTGTCGGAATTTGTCGGTTTAGAACTGTTGCTATGGGTTTGAAGCAACAGTGGTGGATAGCCCCTTTCTAGGAAGCGATCTTTCATTTCCTGCAGTCTCACTTGTCTTGTAGAATCTATTTTGACAATGCGCTGTATGCATTCAAATTGGGAGTGGGGAAGTGCTTTTTTTGTATTTGGAGAATGAAAACTGCTGTAATGTAGGAGATTATTACGGTCCGTAGGTTTTCTGAAAAGATCTGTCGTGATGGAGCCTAATGAATCTTTGCTGACTGTAGTGTTTAGAAAACTGATGGTATTGGCATCATAATGCATGGTGAAACGTAGCTCAGGGTATCTAGAATTCAGATATGTGTGAAACTTAAGCAACGGGTCCAATGGGCCCCTCCCATATGCAAAATATGTCATCAATATAGCGTTTCCAATGTTTAACATGAGTGGTAAATAGTTGATTAGGATAGACATGGGTCTCCTCGAAGTGTGACATATAGGCATTTGCATAGGGAGGCGCCACATTAGACCCCATTGCGGTCCCCTGCTTCTGTAGAAAGAAGTCACCTTGGAAGAGGAAGTAATTATTGTGAAGAATTATATGTAATAGGTCCATACAGAAGAGAATCATGAAGGATGGGTATTATTGTCCAGGAACAGGTTATGTACAGCGGTTAGACCCTTCTCATGTTGAATTGAGGTGTATAGACTTGTAACATCCCAAGTTACAAATAATGTATCATGGGATAGTGGTGTTCAAGAAGACTATTCTGGCAGAGAACAAACTGCAGGGATTCTCTGAATCCTGCACTGCATGCACTGTTTTTTGTCCATCTGAATGTCGACATGTTTGCCGGGTAGTGGCTGGCTCTCTGTCAGACCCCATTATAGTCACTGGGGTAACATCCGGCACTGCTGGATCCAGAGAGCTCCAGCAGGCTTTTCTTTGCTGGAAAAGCCAGACGGAACTCATAATGGTAGTGTAAAACTAGCCTTATCAGACCAGCATATTTAATCTAAATACTACATATTTCATAAATAGCAATATGTAAACGGTGAACTTTGATTTAGTCATAAACCAATGTAGATCATTCAGGAGAGGACAGAGAGGGACTGGAAACCAAGCAGTCAGAGGAGCTCTCTGATGAATTTCACTGTAGAAACTACAGGGACCACATGGTGCAATTTTGTACACATCCTATTACAGAAATACAGTGCCTTGCGAAAGTATTTGGCCCCCTGGAACTTTTCAACCTTTTGCCACATTTCAGGCTTCAAACAAAAAGATATAACATTTTAAATTTTTGGTGAAGAATCAACAAGTGGGTCACAATTGTGAAGTGGAACAAATTTTTTGGATCATTTAAACTTTTTTGTAATAATAAAAAAACTGAAAAGTTGGGCGTGCAAAATTATTCGGCCCATTTACTTTCAGTTAAGAATGCTCACTCCAGAAGTTCATTGAGGATCTCTGAATGATCCAATGTTGTCCTAAATGACTGATCAAGATAAATAGAATCCACCTGTGTGTAATCAAGTCTCCATATAAATGCACCTGCTCTGTAATAGTCTCAGGGTTCTGTTTAAAGCACAGAGAGCATCGTGAAGACCAAGGAACACACCAGGTAGGTCCATGATACTGTTGTGGAGAAGTTTAAAGCCGGATTTGGATACCAAAAGATTTCCAAAGCTTTAAACATCCCAAGGAGCACTGTGCAAGCGATATTGAAATAGAAGGAGTATCAGACCACTGCAAATCTACCCGGCCTTCCCTCTAAACTTTCATCTCAAACAAGGAGAAGACTGATCAGAGATGCTGCCAAGAGGCCCATGATCACTCTGGATGAACTGCAGAGATCTACAGCTGAGGTGGGAGAGTCTGTCCATAGGACAACAATCAGTCGAACACTTCACAAATCTGGCCTTTATGGAAGAGTGGTAAGAAGAAAGCCATTTCTCAAAGATATCCATAAAAAGTCTTATTTACAGTTTGCCACAAGCCACCTGGGAGACACACCAAACATATGGAAGAAGGTGCTCTGGTCAGATGAAACCAAAATCAACTTTTTGGAAACAAGGCAAAACGATATGTTTGGCATAAAAGCAACACAGCTCATCACCCTGAACACACCATCCCCACTGTCAAACATGGTGGTGGCAGCATCATGGTTTGGGCCTGCTTTTCATCAGCAGGAACAGGGAAGATGGTTAAAATTGATGGGAAGATGGATGGAGCCAAATACAGGACCATTCTGGATGAAAACCTGTTGGAGTCTGCAAAAGATCCGAGACTAGGAGATTTATCTTCCAACAAGACAATGATTCCAAACATAAAGCAAAATCTACAATGGAATGGTTCAAAAATAAACGTATCCAGGTCTTAGAATGGCCAAGTCAAAGTCCAGACCTGAATCCAATTGAGAATATGTGGAAAGAGCTGAAAACTGCTGTTCACAAACGCTCTCCATCCAACCTCAAAGAGCTCGAGCTGTTTTGCAAGGAAGAATGGGCAAGAATTTCAGTCTCTAGATGTGCAAAACTGATAGAGACTTACCCCAAGCGACTTGCAGCTGTAATCGCAGCAAAAGGTGGCGCAACAAAGTATTAATGCAAGGGGGCCGAATAATTTTGCACGCCCCACTTTTCAGTTTTATTATTACAAAAAAAGTTTAAATGATCCAATAAATTTCGTTCCACTTCACAATTGTTACCCACTTGTTGTTGATTCTTCATCAAAAATTTAAAATGTTATATCTTTTTGTTTGAAGCCTGAAATGTGGCGAAAGGTTGAAAAGTTCCAGGGGGCCGAATACTTTCGCAAGGCACTGTACATTCATTTAGGTAAAAATGCCCTCAAAGCCTTTAAAGGGGTTTTCTTGGATTTTCAAATTGATGGCCTATCCTCAGGCCATCAATGAGATTGGTGGAAGTCCAACTCCTGGCACCCCCGCTGATCAGCTGTTCGAAGCCGCAATTACGCTCCTTGAGTATTTAGGCCTCTTCATAGGCCATGTGACTTCCATTTCATCGTTAACATGACCTAGAAGCAGCTCAGTCCCATTCAAGTGAATGGACTGAGCTGCAATACCATGCACAGTTGCTATCAAATGGATAGCTCTGTGCCTGGGAAGCTGTGAGGAACCCATAGTGGTCGTCAGAGCTCCAGTGAGCACCACAGCTTCCTCAGACAGCTGGACTCAGACCTCCATTGATCTCATTTTCATGACCTAACCTGAGGATAGGCCATCAGTAAGACAATCCCAGAAAACCAATTTAATCTTTGCAAGATATTCCATTATGTAATGTGTACAGGGATGTAAGTACTACTGTAGCAGCTATAACCAGTGGCGTACTGCCAATATAGGCAGACCACGCAGCTGCTAAGGGGCCCGCAGCACAGGGGGGCCCAGAGAGCAAGGAAGGCCTCGCCCCCTACATACGCTCTGCACAACACAGGCAGCCAGGTTATTCATAATTAACTAGTTAACCTGGGGCATTGAGGTAGTCTGCGGCCTGCCCGCTTGTGTTCCCGTTTTATGCTCAGCACCTGCCCCCCCTTTTTCCCCTCCACTCCCCCCCTCCCCCGTAGGTCCGTTCACCCCTGCAGTCCAGGGATAGATGTTGCTGTGGGCTAAAGGACCTTTCTGGCGTCATCCGACCATGTGACTAATGGGGGAGGAGCCTGAGGAGCAGAGAGCTGTATTGCTGTATGGAGAGGAGCTAGGCTGGAGTTTGGTGAGGCCTAGCTGTGTGTCCCTGTCCCTGTGTGTGTGTCTGTCCCTGTATGTCTGTCTGTCCCTGTGTGTCTGTCTATCCCTGTTTGTCTGTCTGTCCCTGTTTGTCTGTCTGTCCCTATGTGTCTGTATGTCCCTGTGTGTCTGTCTGTCCCTGTCCCTATGTGTCCCTGTGTGTGTGTCCCCATCCCTGTGTGTTTGTTCCTGTCCCTGTGTGTCTGTCTGTTCCTGTGTGTCTGTCCCTGTGTTTGTCCCTGTCCCTGTGTGTGTTCCTATCCCTGTGTGTGTGTGTGTGTGTTCCTGTCCCTGTGTGCGTATCTTTCCTTGTGTGTGTGTCCATGTTTGTATCTGTCCCTGTGTGTATCCCTGTCTCTGTGTGTCCCTGCCCTGTGTCCCCCTGTCCCTGTGTGTGTCTGTCCCTCTGTGTGTGTGTCTGTCCCTGGGTGTCTGTCCCCCTGTGCATCTGTCCCTCTGTGCCCCTGCCCCTATGTGTCCCTGTCCCCCTGTGTGTCCCTGTCCCCCTGTGTGTGTGTGTTTACCTGTGTGTCTGCCCCCCTGTGTGTCTGTCACCATCACCATGCCCACAGTGTTCCTATGTCTTGACGCAGTTGCATCAGGATGTTCTGTGGGGGCAAGAAGAAGAAAACGGAGACAGCGCCACCAGCATGGAGTCCATGGGAGAGGCACAGGGAGGCACACTAAGGACGCAGGTAACACTACCACATGATCTACACTAGTGTTATCTGTGGTTGTACATAGGACTGCAGATAACACTACTACATTATAAGCACTAGTGTTATATGTGGTTTTACATAGGATAGCACAGGTAACACTGTCACATTATCAGCACTACTGTTATCTGTGGTTTTACATAGGACTGCAGGTAACAATACCACATGCTCTACACTAGTGTTATCTGTGGTTGTATATAGGACTGCAGTTAACACTACTACATTATCAGCACTAGTGTTATCTGTGGTTTTACATAGGACTACAGTTAACACATTATCAGCACTAGTGTTATCTGGTGTTACATAGGACTGCAGGGGACATCTACTACATTATCTCTACTCAAATAGTTATCACCGTGTTACCTGTGGTGTTACATAGGACAGCAGGTGACATCTCCTACATTGTCTGTACTCAGAGAGTTATCACTGTGTTATCTGTGCTGTTACATAGGACTGCAGGTGACATCCCCTACATTATCTGTACTCAGAGAGACATCACTGTGTTATCTGTGGTGTTACATAGGACTCCAGGGGACACCTACTACATTATCTCTACTCAGAGAGTTATCACCGTGTTACCTGTGGTGTTACATAGGACTGCAGGTGACATCTACTACATTATCTGTAGTTATAGAGGTATCACTGTGTTACCTGTGGTGTTACATAGGACTGCAGGTGATAACAACATTATATGTACTTGTATCGCCCCAGATCTGGCTTCTTGGCTTTCATACTAATTTTTAATGGGAGGGGGGGCGCTATTTAAATTTTTGCCTCGGGAAGCAGAAGAGCTAGAATCGGCCCTGTCCGTTCCTATGTCCAGTTCTTACCGCCCTTCCCACATATCTGCATGTGGTGCCCGGGCATTTTGGGGCGCATAATAGATGTTAAATAACCCCTTTAACCCTTAGGATACCACAAGTTTTTTTTTGTTTTTGCATTTTCATTTTTTTCCCTATTTTCCTTGAGCTATAACTTAGCTGTATGAGGTCTTATTTTGTGCGGGACAAGTTGCACTTTCGAATGCCACCATTTAATATGACATACAATGTAGCGGGAAGCGGAAAAAAATTCTAAATGTAAAGGAATTGGGGGGAAAAAGCAATTCCTCCACCGTTTTACGGGTTTTGTTTCTACGGCGTTCCTATTGCAGCAAATGGGGTGTGGCAGGGGAAGAGCCAGGGCAGGAGGTGGGATGGGCCAGGGGTGGGTACTGGGCAGAGTTAGGGGGCCCAATTCAGATTCTTGCTATGGGGCCCAATGATTTCTATGTACGCCCCTGGCTATAACGGATGCAATGAGCTCATAAATTCATAGGGGCTCAGCCTAGCACCAAATGTGGTGGATGTACACCATTAATACAGTGTATGCAGCACAGTCCTAAGCTTCCTGGAGCAGTCGAGTCTGAAAAGAGAGGAGAGGGAGGGCTCATAGAATGACACTGTGGTGCCCATAAAGTAAAAGAAGGTGCATCGTGCATGTGCCGCCACCCTCCATTCATTCCTAGGGGAGCACTTAGAATAGCCCAGCGCTGGCTTGGCTATTTCTGTCAGCCCCTAGAAGTGAATGGAGTTGTGGCTAAGCTAGCACAGTGCACTTCCATTTATTTCAAACTGCTGAAAATAGCCGAGCATGCCACTTGGCTACTTTTGTTGCTCCTATAGGAATGAATGGAGGACAGCCATGCATGCACAGCGCATTCACATTCACTTTGTGGGCTCTGTTCTAAAGATAGGTGTGAGTCCCAGCAATATGCCTCCAATGTCTGAGGTGAGACAACCACTTTAAGGTGCCCATAAACATTAGAGGAAAAATGTCAGAACTTGCTGATTTTGGCTAAATTGGTTAAAACTTACTGTATGTGTGTGAGAACTAGAGATGAGCGAATCTATTCGGCGCTTCGTAGATTAGTTACAAATCTTCATTATTTCCTACTCCGAAGCGAATCCGGATCTTTTCAGATTCGCTCCATACGAATCTTAAATGTTCTTAAATCATTGTATGCTAATGCTATGTACGCATCTGATAATTTGTACGCTAATGCTATGCATCTGATAATTTGTACGCTAATGCGTACGAATTCAGTTACGTAGCGTACTTTTACTGTATGTTCGTTATGTGTGCGGAAATGTTTGCGGTGGATGGGTTAGAGTGGCAAAAAGCCTGGGAAGAACCTGGTCACCTGACCCAGGGAGAAGGGCTTGCTCTGATTGGCCCATAGGCTGAGTAAACAAGTTACATCACTTGTTCTGCGCCTGCTGAGACGAGCAGGAGCTTGTGAAAGAGAAAACTGTGTTCTGTAACTTCTGTTTTTGTTCTGGGCACCATTACAGATATTAGGGCTAGTGCAGGAATAGTAATATTAATCAGGCAGGGAGAGTGAGGAGTCAGGGACAGAGACAAAGACCTGATTGCCTGCCACAGTCAAGTGAACATGTCTGGCACTGGAAAGCTGAAGGGTTCCACTTCCAGCCAGTCCTCAAGCTCCAAAAAAAGAAGGTGGCATAGGCCAGTAGCAGTGGCAAAGGACATGTAGGCGCAGCTGCTAGTGGTAGCATTCGTAATAGTTGGCCACTGTTCCACCAGACTAACCCACCAAGGTGCAAAATTGTTGTAGAGGAAAAAGTGGATGAGGTAGTGGAGTGGAAGGCTCACTCATCTCAATCACAGCAGGATGATGTGCCATCTTCTGCTGACACTGTATCATGTACCCAGGGGTCAGACTCAGAGCGTTCCTCCTGCTCCACCATTCAGCTCCAGCAAAGCCCGTCATTCTCTGCCTCCTCTCTGCCTTCAGTGCCCCCTCCTAGTGGTGTGCCTTCTGTGTTTTATCAAATAAAAGGCCACCTAACCCCACCGCACAATCTGGCAGATATTGAGGAAAGCCTCCCTGAGGATTTTTTAGAGAGCAGTCAGTGTTTGGACTGCCCGGAAGCGGAGGTTGGTGGGGAACAGCAGATATCACAGTCAGACAAAAAGTGGTGGGGAGTCTGATATTGATGACTGTGTGTTAGACAGGAGGACCTGGGAGCCGGATCGGGGTGGTGAGGAGGATTTGATCTCCAAGGAGGAGGGAGGTGGTAGTGGCAGCAACAGAGGGCAGAGGCAAGGTAGGCCTGTCAGGACCAGCAGTACTGTGGGTCTCCTTGCCTGCATTGCTGGTCCATCCACTTCTGTTATTTGATATATGTGCAGGGGAGCCGGTCCTGGTTTTCCGCCTGACTACTCTGCCTTGCTATTTTATGTTTTGTGAGTAATGAGGGGGGAGTTGCAGAGAGCGATGAGGAGAAAGCAAAGCTACTAAATATCTTTTTCTCCACTGTATTCACTGAGGAAAATAAACTGTCAGATGAAATGCAGAATATAAAAGTAAATTCCCCATTAAAATTGCCCTGTCTGACCCAGGAAGAAGTAGAGCTGCGTCTTAAAAAGATTAAAATAGACAAATCGCCAGGACCGGATGGCATACACCCCCGTATCCTAAGAGAATTAAGTAATGTCATCGCCAGACCCTTATTTCTGATATTTAAGGACTCTATACTGACAGGGAGTGTTCCACAGGATTGGCGCATAGCAAATGTGGTGCCAATATTCAAAAAGGGTCCAAAAACAGAGCCCGGGAACTATAGGCCGGTAAGTTTAACATCTGTCGTGGGTAAACTGTTTGAGGGTTTTCTAAGAGATGCTATTTTGGAGTACCTCAATGAGAATAAGCAAATTACTCCATATCAGCATGGCTTCATGAGGGATCGGTCATGTCAAACCAATTTAATCAGTTTCTATGAGGAGGTAAGTTCTAGACTAGACCGCAGCGAATCAATGGATGTCGTATATCTGGACTTCTCCAAAGCATTTGACACTGTACCACATAAAAGGTTAGTATATAAGATAAGAATGCTTGGCCTGGGAGAAAATGTCTGTATGTGGGTAAGTAACTTGCTCAGTTATAGAAAACAGAGGGTGGTTATTAATGGTACATACTCAGATTGGGTCACTGTAACTAGTGGGGTACCACAGGGGTCAGTATTGGGCCCTATTCTCTTCAATATATTTATTAATGATCTTGTAGAAGGCTTGCACAGTAAAATATCAATTTTTGCAGATGACACTAAACTGTGTAAAGTAATTAACACAGAAGAGGACAGTACACTGCTACAGATGGATCTGGATAGACTGGAGGCTTGGGCAGAGAAGTGGCAGATGAGGTTTAACACTGACAAATGTAAAGTTATGCATATGGGAAGGAATAATGCAAGTCACCAGTACATACTAAATGTGTCACGGGGGAGACAAGGGAAGGTGCGCCCTGTACTGAATACCCCCCCGTTCTCTCCCTGCCTGCTTGCCTCAGTCGGCCCTAGGCGGCCGCGGACAACCGCGGTGACGGTCCCTGCTCTGTATAAGTGCACAGGGAGGAACAGGGAACAATTGGACAGACAAACACAGACGAAACAAACACAATATAGAATAGTCAGCAAGCCGGGTCATGCACAGGAGATAACGCCAATACCGGGGGTGAAGCAAAGAGAGGTCGAAGTCCAAAGTCCAAGGTCAGGGTCAAACAGCAATCAAACACTAGGTCGCACAAGCACTGATCAAAGTAGTAACGCTAATCACAGGCAATTAGGGAGGACAACTAGTGGCTTTAAATAGCCCTCCACTGGGTCATGTGACGGGGCCAGCGTCACATGACCTCATTTGCATACCGAGAGCTGGCCAAACGTGACCAGCGCTCAAATATGCACCAAATTTGGTCATGTGGCGTGGCCAGCGCCACATGACCCAAAACCAAGTATATAATAAATGTTCTGAGCGCTGGTTGCCCAGACCAGCGCTCAGATGTCCCCGCCTGCTCGTTTACTAGGGGGGCGGGGAGGACGCCGGACGCGCTGTATCAGTGCGCGTGCCGGACCCTCTCCTGTGAGTGTCGTCATGGAGACGAGGACGCATCCTGCGTCCTCGCTCCGGCGCACTCCTGGGAGACCGGCGGCACGGCAGAGGGGAAGCGCGCCGCCGGCTCCCCGTTACAGTACCCCCCCCTTCACGAGGGGCCACCGGACCCTTAGCTGGAGGAACCGGCTTTTCAGGATGCTGTCAATGAAAACTCCTAACAAGTGCGTCTGCATGCATCCTGCTCAGCAGTACCCAAGATCTGTCCTCAGGCCCAAATCCCCTCCAGTGTACAAGGTACTGGAAGGAATTCCGGACTTTCCTAACGTCAATGATTCTATGAATCTCGTGCTCCACTTGTCCCTCCACCTCGACCGGAGGCGGGGGCAGTTCCTCTGGACCAGCGGGAGCAACATAACGCTTAAGCAAAGACATATGAAAAACATTGTGAACACGAAGGGAGTCAGGTAAACACAATTCAAACGACACCGGATTGATCACCTTGGTGATCCTGTATGGACCAATGAAGCGAGGCGCAAACTTATAGGATGGTACTTTCATACGTAGATTTTTAGTTGACAACCATACCATGTCCCCCACCTTGAAATTCACACCCTTAGAACGTTTCTTATCGGCCTTAGTTTTTTGAATCCTTTGGGCTCTTTCCAGGTTCGACTGAACCTGTGCCCAAACTGTGCACAGTTCCTGAGAGAGAGCATTGGCCTCTGGGACCGCCGAAACAGCTGGAGAAAAGGAGCCAAAGCGCGGATGAAACCCCATGTTGCAGAAAAACGGCGATACCCCAGAAGACGAATTCACACGGTTATTAATCGCGAACTCGGCCAGAGACAGGAATCTGGCCCACACATGCTGGTTATCAGCAACATAACATCTGAGATATTGCTCAACGGACTGATTAAGACGTTCAGTCTGACCATTGGTCTCTGGATGAAAGGCTGACGAAAAGGATAAGGAAATATCAATCTTCTTACAGAAGGCCCTCCAGAATTTAGACACAAACTGCACCCCCCTGTCAGAAACAATATTCTCAGGAACACCATGTAGTTTAACTATGTGGTCCATAAATACGGAAGCCAAAACCTTTGCAGAGGGTAATTTACACAAAGGAATAAAGTGACACATCTTGCTGAATCTGTCCACTACTACAAGAATCACGGTTTTACCCTCAGAGCATGGCAAATCCGTGATGAAGTCCATGGACAGATGTGACCAAGGTCTACCAGGTATGGGTAATGGACGCAACTCACCCATAGGCCGAGTCTTGGGATTCTTGGACCTGGCACAAGTATTGCACGCAGTTACAAAAGCCTGAACATCTCTGGAGATTGACGACCACCAATACTGCCTAGAGACCAACTCCTTGGTAGCATTGATACCAGGATGTCCACATAAAACAGAGCTATGGCACTCACCCAGCAGTCGCAACCGCAAATGAGCTGGCACAAATAACTTGTCATTGGGAGTACCAGTGGGAGCAAGATGTTGTCCTGCCACGATTTCAGAAGCTAGATCAGATGAGGTAGTGGCTACGATGATGTCAGCTGGCAGGATGGGCTCAGGAGGGACGTCAGGAGGCTGATACGCCTGGAAACTTCGGGATAAGGCATCGGCCTTAATGTTCTTGCTTCCGGGTCTGAAGGTAACACAAAAGTCAAAACGAGTAAAGAACAAAGCCCACCTCGCCTGTCTGGATTCAATCGCTTAGCAGATTCCAGAAACATCAAATTCTTATGATCCGTGAGGACCGTAATGCGGTGTAATGCCCCTTCTAAAAAATGACGCCATTCCTCAAATGCCCACTTGATTGCTAGTAACTCCTATTACCAATGTCATAGTTTCT
>ONZH01004082.1:0-58361 GCA_900303285.1 Rhinella marina
TGTGCTGACAGTGGGGATTTACCAGTGTTGTGTGAGGAGGTGGTGGACAATGGCGAGACACAGGTGTCGGGGGGTGAGGTAGTTGTATGGGAAGCAAGTTACAGTGGGGACTCCTTGGGGGGACTTTCTCATGATGGGACAGATTCAATTGTGTTTAGAAAGGCTGATGGGCTTCCGTCAGCACTGTGTGTATAGAACCCCATGGCCTTTCATAAAAATAGTCTGGCGATGACCCCAAGGCAATTTTCAGGGACACGGTAATGGTGACCCACTTAAAAATGCTGCCTGACAACCTGGCGGTGAACCCCTGATTGTCTGTCTTTCAATAAGATTGCAGTGTAAAGCATGGTGGTGAGCCTCAGTAATAAGATTGCAGTGTAAAGCATGGTGGTGAGCCTCAGTATGACTTTTTGGATGGAGATTGCATGTGGCCACGTACTCCCTGGAACCCCATAGTCACCCCTTCTCTGATGAGCTACCCAAGAACATTCTCTGCCCCAATTCGCAAGACCTTTTGCAGTCTCAGTGTGCTGACAGTGGGAATTTACCAGTGTTGTGTGAGGAGGTGGTGGACAATGGCGAGACACAGGTGTCGGGGGGTGAGGTAGTTGTATGGGAAGCAAGTTACAGTGGGGACTCCTTGGGGGGACTTTCTCATGATGGGACAGATTCAATTGTGTTTAGAAAGGCTGATGGGCTTCCGTCAGCTCTGTGTGTATAGAACCCCATGGCCTTTCATAAAAAATTTGGTTACATAGCCGCATGACTCCTGAAAAATTGTTAGTAGAAAGACGGATGACTTTCCTGAAAAATTGTTAGTAGGAAGCCAGATGACTTTCCTGAAAAATTGTTGCATATGCAACTCAGATGAAGAGGAGGAGGAGGAGGAAAGCAAGCAATTTAGGAGGTAGCCTGAGGTGGGGATGAGAACTGGGGGGATATCCATGACCTGTTCATCTTGATGAACGTAAGGATGTCAGCGTTGTCGGTGGACAGGCGCGTCCGTTTGTCCGTAATGATACCCCGGCGGCACTAAAAACCATTTCAGACAGTACACTTGCAGCAGGGCAGGCAAGCACCTCAAGAGCGTACTGCGCAAGTTCTGGCCACCTGTCCAGCTTGGCCAGCCAGTAATTATATGGCGTGGAGTTATCGGTCAGGACGTTGGTCTGGTCCGCGACATACTCCCTCACCATCTTGCGGTACTGTTCCGCCCTGCTCTGCCTGCCCTGTGGCTGTGTCGTACTGTCTTGCTGGGGTTTAAGAAACTTGGCAAAAGCATGGAATAGTGTACCCCTGCCCTTGGCGCCTACACTGACTTTCCCCCTCCTCTCCAACTTCAGCCACTGCAGTCCGCCCCCTGTTGCTCGACTGGTCTGGAAAGGCCTGTAGCAGTTTCTGAACCAGGGCCTTGTGGTAGAAAGTGACTCAGGTGCTCCTTTCCTCCACGGGTATAAGTTGGGCAAAGTTGTCCTTGTAGCGTGGGTCAAGGAGGGTGTACACCAAATAGTCATTGGTGGACAGTATCCTCTTGACCCGGGGATCACGACAAAGTCTGCCATGTGCCCTACTGTGCCAACACGCAAGCCTTCAGCCTCCTCACTTAGCGGACTCTCCATCTCCTCCTCCCCCCCTTCCTCCGACCCCAATTCATCCTCCTCAGCCCATACCCCCTTAACAGGTAGCATGGAATCACCCCCTGATGCATGGTGCCCAAGAGTTTCTTCCTCCTCCTCCTCCTCAGTTTCGCGCTGCGAAACTGACAACAGGGTGCTCTCAATGTCACTGTCTTCCCCCACCTCCTGTGACACTGCTGAATCCTCAGATCTTAGGTTCCTCAAGGAGTTCTGGATGAGGCACAACAGAGGGATGGTGACACTGATGATGTGTGCATCACCACTGACCATCTCTGTTGCCTCCTCAAAGGGACCTAAGACCTGGCAGATGCCAGCCACCCAAGTCCACTCCTCAGCATAGACATGAGGAAGCTGACTGGCCTGACTACCACCTCGGGGGATCAGCTGGCAGTCTACAACTGCCCTGCGTTGTTGGTACACCCTGGCTAGCATGTGTAACGTCGAATTCCAACGCGTGGGAACGTCACACAGCAGCCGGTGAACAGGGAGTTGTAGCCGCCCTTGAACAGTCCTGAGGGTCGCGGCATCGGTGGTGGACTCGCGAAAATGGGCGCATATGCGCCGCACCTTGGTGAGCACCTCACTCAACTGGGGGTAGGTCTTGAGGAACTGCTGGACCACCAAGTTGAGCACGTGGGCCATGCATGGCACATGAGTCAGCCCACCAAGATGCAGAGCCGCCACCAGGTTACGCCCATTATCGCAGACCACCATTCCTGGCTGAAGGTTCAGCGGCGCCAGCCACACATTGGTCTGCCCCCTGATGCCCTGTAAGAGCTCTTCAGCCATGTGCCTCTTATCCCCCAGGCTCAGCAGTTTCAGAACTGCCTGCTGCCGCTTCCCTACCACAGTGCTGAAACTGCTGGCCATCGAGGAAATGAGACTTGATGATTGGGGCATCACTGCCACTTTGGAGGAGGTGGAGGCATAATGTGCCGGAGACACACAGACGGAACTATGTCCCGCAATTCGTGGTGTGGGTAGCACATGTGCAGCCCTACGATCGGTCTCTGCCCCAGCCTCCACCAGATTGACCCAATGTGCCGTGAGGGAGATGTAATGTCCCTGGCCACCGGTACTCGTCCACGTATCTGTGGTCATGTGGACTTTACCACAAACCGCGTTTTTGAGAGCGTGGGTGATGTTCTCAGACACATGCCGGTGCAGGGCGGGGACGGCACATCGGGCAAAATAGTGTCGGCTGAGGACAGAGTAACGGGGGGCTGCCGCCTCCATAAGGTTGCGGAAGGATTCTGTCTCCACAAGCCTGTACGGCAACATTTCCAAACTAATCAACTTGGCGATGTGCACATTTAGAGCTTGCGCATGGGGGTGGGTGGCTGCGTACTTGCGCTTGCGTTCAAATATCTGCGGTAGAGACAGTTGAACGCCGCACTGGGACACATGAGTGGAGGAGAGGGAGGGAGATGGAGCTGGAGGGGTCCTTTCGGGGCTGGAGGCTGCAACGTCCTGGCTTGGACGAGACACAGTTGCTGGACTAACTGTGTCAACGTCACCAGCTTACAGAAGTGCAAACCATTTGGTGGGGTGTTTTCTCTCCAAATGTTTGCACAGGCTACTAGTGGTCAGGTTGTTGCGTTTTGAACCCCTGCTCATTGACGTGTGGCACAGCTTGCACACCCCCAAACGAGGATCGGCCTCATCATCCTTAAAGTACTCCCAAACTAAGGAGTGGCGCATAGTACGGGCTGGAGCGTGACCTCTAGGAGCACTTGGGGAAGTAGTGACTCGGCCCTGGCTTCTCCCTCGTCGCAGCCCTCTGGCTCTCTCAACAGCTTGTGGTCCTTACGTGTTTCCACTGTACCCACAGCAGCCGGCACTGTGTCACCACGCACACCACGGTCATCACCACTGACCACTGCACCACCACGATTCCCACCTCTCCCTCCACGACCACCTCTTCCACCTCTCCCAGCTCTTCCCCCTCTCCCCCTGACCCTGGGGTTCTCCATGTGCACAGTAGCAGTATTATATTATTATAATTGTAAAGGATCAATACGGTATCTATAGACTCTGAGGTATATAGCAGGCTGATTAAATGTATTCACTAGTCACTGCACCGTGTATTACGGATCAGTGAAATTAAACGGACAATGTAGTTAGATATGCAGGTACGATTATTTTCAGACCTATCCAAAAAAAGATGTACGCAGTTTGCGCAAATAAAACGGGAATCCACAGATCAATACGGAATCTATAGACTCTGAGGTATATAGCAGGCTGATGAAATGTATTCACTAGTCACTACAACGTGTATTACGGATTAGTGAAATTAAACGGACAATGTAGATAGATATGCAGGTACGATTATTTTCAGACCTATCCAAAAAAAGATGTACGCAGTTTGCTCAAATAAAACGGGAATCCACAGACCAATACGGTATCTATAGACTCTGAGGTATATAGCAGGCTGATGAAATGTATTCACTAGTCACTGCACCGTGTATTACGGATCAGTGAAATTAAACGGACAATGTAGATAGATATGCAGGTACGATTATTTTCAGACCTATCCAAAAAAAGATGTACGCAGTTTGCGCAAATAAAACGGGAATCCACAGATCAATACGGTATCTATAGACTCTGAGGTATATAGCATTCTGATGAAATGTATTCACTAGTCACTGCACAGTCATGCACAGGAATATATCTGTTTAGATATGTATAGTTTGATCTATGTGGCTGGACAAGGTGTACCAGGCACAGCTCTGCACAGAATGCAGGCTTACAGCATATACTGTATAGTTTTCTTCAGAGAATCAATTGGTTTTTAAAAGACTATTGTGGCTTCCTATTCCTACACAGAATACAGGCTTACAGTATATACAGTACTGTATACTGTTTTTCAGAGTATAAATAGTCTTTAAAAAGACTGTTGAGGCTTCCTATCCTAACTCCTAACTCCTAACTGCTTGCTGCACACACTACACGCGCTAACACTGTCTCTGTCTGTCTCTTCTCCTTCTCAAAAGCACAATGAGGCTGATGC
Organism: Rhinella marina; assembly: GCA_900303285.1. Classification (NCBI taxonomy): domain Eukaryota; kingdom Metazoa; phylum Chordata; class Amphibia; order Anura; family Bufonidae; genus Rhinella; species Rhinella marina. The sequence continues at coordinate 4,648 of ONZH01004082.1, forward strand.
TGCAGGTCCCTTCCTTATGTAAATTTAGGTCACATGTCACTGCCAGCCAATCACTGCTGGGGAGGTATAGGGGATGTTACATCACAGCAGGCGTTCCCACAGGCTTCCCTTTGATGCTGATTGGCTGAAAAAAACAGGCATTTCAAACTGGCAGTGACGCACGAATCATCACGAGTCCGCGCTGGCTCGGGATGCCGAGCCGAAGCGGGCAATATTCGTGCGAATCCCGAATATTGCTGCTTCGGCTCGCTCATCACTAGTAATTATCTCTGCCTGGTAGCTTGTCTTCTACCCCTCCCTCTTGTGCCTCGGTTCCAGTGGGATGTTGCTGTGTCGGTGGCACCTCTATTTCCTCCCCTGATGATCCTGAGGATAATGCTGCTTGAGGGGGCCACATCCGATCAGCGACATCATCATTAAAGTCAGCACCACTGCTACTTTCCTCCGGTGGCTGGGACAGGATATCAGGTGTGGCACTGGATGCCCCTCCCTTGCTCTGTTGACTGCTTACAGCCAACACCTCCTCTGGAGTCTCAGTACGTTCCACCCGCTGACTTTGGTGGACTTCCTCCTCCTCCTCCTCATCATTAAAAAGTGGTAGAGACTCCAAGGGCAGATCAAGGTTTGCCAAGAGTTCCCTGGCAGAAGGTGCCCCAAAGGTGAGTGGCATTCTAATAACAGGGGACGGGGCAGAGGACTCTCGCTGACCGTCCCATGTAAGGGTGGTGTTGGGTGATCCAGCCGATGCTTGACTCCTCGTTTGGGAGCTTTGGGCGGTGGAACTGGAGGATTGGGTAAGCCAATCTAGAACTGCTGGCTGTGTGGTTCTTACATGACCAGTGGGCGTCAGGGGTAGCTGCACCCTGCTGCCACGCCTGTTACTCCGGCTGCCATCGGGCCTGGTGCTGCCACTTCTCTTACCCTCACCGCCTGCTGTTGCACTCCTTGCCTGGGAAGTGCTGGAAGTAGGACGCTTGGACATATTTTTATTTGGGTGGGGGAAAATGAAATGATGTATTTTTTTTATACTTTTTTAAACTTTATTTTTTTATAACTTTTTTTAACTTTTTTTTTTTTAACTTTTTTTATTATTTTTTTTTTTTACTTTTTTTTTAACTTTGTTTGTTGCGGCTAAACGTGGTTGACGTCACCCAGCAGAGCAGCAACATGTAGCGTGTACTATCGGTCACGGGACAGGAATGCTACCTGTCCTGACTCTTTTCTCACTTTTCTCTCCCTATTTCTTTTTTTTATCTCCCTATCTCTCCCTAGATCTCACAATTTTTTTTATTTACATGCCTATCTCTCCCTATCTCTACCTATCTCTTGATTTCTCAGCCTCTTTTCCTATCTATCACCTTATCTTCAATATCTAGCTTTCTCTTCCTCTCTCCTGCTTCTCTCACTAACCCTTTCTATTCCTTCTCTATCTCTCCCTGTATCTATCTACTTGTTTGGCTATCTATCTATCTATCTATCTATCTATCTATCTATCTATCTATCTATCTCTTTTCTCTCTCTATCTAATACTAAGCTCCTCTCTCTCTGATGTCTGGCGACGCACTGACAAGGTGTCGGCGCGCTCAGACACTTCAGGGGCTGTGGGGTGACATCACACATCTTTTTTTTCACAGAAAACCAGGATACAAGGGATTATAGGAGTAATAATCCCTTGTATCCTGGTCTATTCTGTGAAAAAAGTACAGTTTTGCGTCGCCGTTTTTTTTTTTTAACCAGATTCGTTACGAACTTTTTCAAAGTTCGGTTCGGTGACGAACCGAACTTTTGGCAAAGTTCGTAACGAATCTGGTTCGTTACGGTTCGGTTCGCTCATCCCTAGTTGGGACCATGAGAGCGCAAATATGCACCTATGCACAGCAGCTCCCACTCCGTCACCTTGTATCTGTGCTGCAGCCGTGGCCTTAAGCTCAGATGCGCTCCCTTGCCCTGCGCTGAATCACGCAGGACAAGGGCTCTTTTATTTACAAACACACACTGCCGGGCAGCAGCTTCCGCCCGCCAGTGTGTTCGGTGACGTAACCAGCTCTGATGGACCGGCTTTAGCGCTGCCCTAGCCGTTTTACTGGCTAGAGCAGCGCTAAAGCCCGCCCATCAGTGCCGGTGACTTCACCGGGCTCACTGCTGGGCGGAAGCCTCCACGTGGCAGAGCCCGGTGAAGTCACCGGAACTGGGCAAAATGCCTTTGCCCTGTGCAATTTAGCGCAGGGCAAAGGACAGCATCGGAGCATAAAATGCTACGATGCTCATGTTAGGCAGGCTGCCTCTGTGAAATTCTGTAAGATAACAAGCAAGATGGCTGTAATTTGCTGAAGTGAGACAACCTCTTTTAAAGTGGTAGTGTTACAAAATGTATTCTACATTTTCAAACCAGCACCAGGATCTGAATACTTTTGTAATTGCTTGTAATTAAAAATTTTGTATAGCCACTGAGCTATTAAATAAAATGTATCTGTATAGCACTCCATGCTGTTTGTTTTTTTCCGTATTTTTTGTCTGTCTCACTGAGCTGGTTGAACTGGCTCAGTTTTAATCCACTACTGCCAGCCATTTGTTCAGTTAGAAGCTGAGGCAGTTAGAGGGAGAGAGCTTCAGCAGAAAGGACACACCCCTAAGCTATAAATCAATAAAATGCTATGCGACCCCAACACTGCTGGAAGTTCAGGACGTGTGCTGCGAGTCCGGAGCATGACACTCGCCCATCTGAAAGCGGCCTAACAGAGCAATTGAAACAATGAATGGGGAGATCTCTAGACCCCTGTGAGGTACAGAGCTGGTTTTAGCTTTGTTAGAAAGAGATTGTCATATATTATATGATGTCTGATCATGGCATAAGCCCTTTAAACAGAAGGTATCATTCGGTGAAGTTATAGCTAACTGCTGCAGGGAAAATGCAGTGTCAGGCCTAGTTCACACTTCAGTGTTTGGTCAGTGATTTTCAGCCAAAATAAGGTGCGGATCCAAAACACAGAATGAGTGCAGATCTTTCCTTTATACCTTTTCAATGGAGGCTCCATTCCTGGTGTTGGTTTAAAAATCACTGATGAAATCACTGAAGTGTGGACTAGGCCTCAGACAGCAAATACATGGCTGCCTGTTTTATACAGGTATTAGCTGGATCTCTTTGTTAGCGGCTGTATGAGAGCCCCCTGTAATACATAAGGCAAATGGTGAGCAATTGACTGAATGAGGCAACCCTTGTGATTAAGTTTGTTTTTTTACTACGTTTCTCAACAATCAGCTTGTGATTCAAACATTCTCTGTGCAAGGTATATAAGTATTCTGCTGAATGTCAGCTACTATATTTATTAATGTAATAGTGTTGCATACTATCAGGTAAAAAAAAAAGATTCATATACCTGTATACATAATATAATCTAAATAATCAATGTACCCTCAGCTAAAAATTTAGGTTAGTACATAGTGCAGAATGTAATCTACCTTTACTAAATTCAATGATCAGCCAAGCATGACTATGCAACGTGCCGCCCACCAGGGCCGATCTTGTCCCAGGTTTATCGGAATGCCGAGTGGTGTGGTGCGGCCCCAATAGTTTTCTGTGTGTGTCAGGGTGCTCTTTCCTGGATACCGTCGCTCCACAGGGTTAGGCTCTGAAGCAATAAAGGGGAGAGTAATGGTGGAGGTGGAGAAATAGTCGAGTCCTGACTTTTGTGAAGTTCAACAGCTTTACTTGAATCAGCTTGCAGCCGTACGAGAAGTGGTGTTTCTCTTGGTTCCAGCATGTGTTGCCATAAACTGGCAGGCAAACTTTAATTTTCTACTTTCTCTCTCTGCTGTGCTAATCTTGGCTTTAGTCTGGTCGCTGGACTTTAGGACTGTTCTGGTACCTTTGAGTGGGGTGCCTTTGGCTGTTGACCCCCTTGCCACACTCTGTCTGTAAATCTGTAAGGAGTCAGCGTGATTCTCATCTCCTTCCAACTCTAGACTAGACGAAGACTGACTGAAAACTTCCTGCAGCCCCTCCCTTGGTAGGAAATGGGACTGGCCCACTTCTGCCCAAAAGTGGGAGAACGGATTGGTAAGTTCCATTCTATCTAAAGGTCTCTCTGCCATATATGTTGTCACCTGTAGGCATATTACATGAAATACAACAAATAACAGTTACATAGCAGAACAATTTATACACAGTGTAAGAGGACCTGGAATAAATACGCAGTTGTCATTATGGTTAGCCTATTAGAGACAGTAGCAGGGTGTATGAATGGTAATACCATTCTGGGGTATTACAACTACTGCAGTGTTGAAATTCATTAGTTATTTAAAGGGGTTGTCTGGGTTCAGAGCTGAACCCAGACATACCCAGAATTTCAACCAGGCAGCCCGCCTGATGTTAGCATGCTCCGATGCTCTCCCTTGCCCTGCACAGAATCATACAGGGCAAGGGCTTTTTTATTCAGCATAACATACAGCTGGGTGGAGGCTTCCGTCCAGCAGTGTGTTCAGTGAGGTCACCGGCTCTGGTTGGCCGACTTTAGCGCTGTCCTTTTACAGGCTAGGGCAGCGCTAAAGCCCGCCTATCAGTGCCGGTGACGTCACTGGGCTCACTGCTGGGCTGAAGCCTCCGCCTGGCATCCCTAAGGAGAGCCTAGTACGTCACCGGATCTCCTGAAAATGCCTTTGTCCTGCGCTATTCAGTGCAAGGCAAAGGAGAGCATCGGAGCATGAAATGCTTAGATGCTAACTTCAGGTGGGTTGCCTGGGTGAAAATGTGGGTATGTCCGGGTTCAGCTCTGAACCCAGACAACCCCTTTAAGAGAAGCTTTAAGAACTGTGAATAACTGAGCAATTTATCGAATCCTCCATTCACATTCATTTAATGGCAGGCTGCTACTTTTGGATTTGGGCATATGGGCTCCATGCCCCGTAAAAATCACTCTGCCTAATTAAACTTTCGTGTACCTCATTGTGTTCTCAGCAAGAAATTGTAGTCCAATCTAAGGTCACTTACACCTGTAGTCAATGCAAACTTACCCCCAACACAAAAACATTACAGCTCATTGGATAAAGTGGGTTTATAGAGTTTTCTTTTTTCTACTTATTTCTAACCCACGTTTACCAGTTTTACATGGACATGTGTTGATGAAGTGCTCCCCCTGTCTTATTTTGGCTTGAGGTTAATTGTTACTAGAAGGTCTGATAGAAATGAATTTTTATTAGAGAAGTGCTGTTAACCTCCAGGCGTTTCTAACTATTCATGAAGTTTATAGCTTTGGGAGTAGTTTTTATCTGTAGTCTCAAACATTTTTATTACGGACACACCATCAATGTATTCCACATAAAATAACTCATCAGTGCCATTTTCTCTATTACAGTGTTTAGAGATGTTCCTGAGCCAAGAAGCTCCAAGGCTATAATCATCCATTCTGTGGCACCTATTAACTCCTTAATGACCACTAATAGGCTTTTTATGACGGTCATTAAGGGACCTTTTCTTGAAGTACCGTGTTTCTACGTTGCTGTTAAAAAACATGCTTCACAGGTGTCTTGTGCCACCCTAGAGTGGGGGCATGACTGTCTAAGGGCAGCTTTGCTTCTAGTCTAATGGCTAAGGTTGAAGAATCTTGGCCATTTAAAGGTAATTTGTCACCAGGAAATAAACCAGGCACAATGCCTTGTTGAGCTACCACAGCTGAATGCAATATCTTTCACTTTGTAATCTGTTGCTTACTTTTAATCCATATGCAAGTGTGCAGTTAACTTTCCTGCTGTCCTGCATGAAACAGTTGAATGACATTCACTTTGCCATGGTCTCATACTCTGCACTGGCCTCATCTGCTGCCACCCTACACTCTAACTGTCACTGACATTATTACTGGCGGCAGGGGTGGACTGGGAACTTAAAGTGGCCCTGGAAAAAATACTAAAAGTCGTCCTGTTTTGTAGTCAGGTCCAAATTGATGGAATGCAGGGCCATATTGCGGCACATTATACCATCCCAACAGAGCCAAATACCACAATCCAGCACAAAATACATCCCCAAAAACTTCCACTGGCCGGCCCCCTGGACATTGGCCCACTGGGAAATTTCCCTGTAGGTCTATGTCCAGTCTATGTCCAGTCTGCCCCTGACTGGTGGGATTACGGCAAGCCAGGGGAAGCAGATGCGAAGGATGCGGATGACAGGGGACTGTGGGGATACATAGTCAGAGGTTAGATCCAGCAGATTTTCTGCAGCTTGTAAGCAGACAGTGCAAAAAAGTCTGTTGTGTTAGCTCCAGCCACACAGAACATCCTCTTCAAGAACAGTATAATGTACGCTCACTGCTGCAACCTGTAAATTACTTCAAAGTACCTCATAGTTTCATGGGGCATAACCGGTGGCCCACTATTGTGCAAGGCAGCGCAGCCCACTGGGAGTCTGCACGGAAAGGCAGGCCCGGCACTCCCGCTGACACAGCACTCATACCAACATTGTATTCTCTTTACTGTTTACCTGTTCCCGGTCATTATTGCAGCAGCGTGCAGTGTAATTACAGCCCCTCCATCCCATTCACTTTTAACTACAACTGCTCCTTTCCATTCAAGTGAATGGTACGCAGGAACTGTAATTACACTGTTGGCTGCTGCAATGTCAACGGCATTGCAATCCTTTCAAACAAATGATTGACATGGGTGTCGGGAGTCGACCCCCCCCGCCTGAGACACAGATAGCAATGTTTTAGCATACTCAAATATGTTTATACATTTAAAGTTTAAAATTAAATAAAAAAAAAAATGCAAACAAAATTTGGAAAAATGCACTGATATTAGTAAAAATTGCAAGCTCTTGTGTATACATTAAACATAAATCAAATACCTACGCCTATTAGGATTTCCTTAACCTGACAAAATAACGGGTTATTTGATGTGAACAGTATAAATATAATGATAATAATTCTTCTTTATCCAGACTGCAAAATAATTTACCGTATATAAATTACAGTAATTTATATGCATCCCAAAACAATGCCAAAAAATAAAATTTCAGCACATGGCAAAATTTATACAGTCTCATCAATGGAAAAAATAAAGCCCATTTTGAGCCTTAACAACGCTCCTCTGTCTTCTGTTTACATAACAGTGGAGACTTGCTAACACTGACTGTGTTATGTAAACTGAAGACAGAGGAGCATTGCTAAGGCTCAAAATGGGCAACCATACAGCTATTTTTCTAATAGAAATGTGCAATTTCAGTAATTAAAGTAAATTACAAAAATGGTAAGCATCACTGCCCCTACACATTACACAAATAAAAATAGAATGGCAATTACACTTTAAATGCAGGCAAAAATGAAAACTTGTGTCATCAAGGACTAAATGGACTTTGTCATTAAGGGATTAAAGGCAGATCATGAACACAGTGCTAGTGCCCCACTAAGACTAGGAGTGAGCAACCTGGGGTACGAGACATTATCACACTAGGATCTACAACATCAAGGCATCATTTCATGTCAGACAGCTGCTGCCAAGGCCAATAAGATAATGGGTTGCATCAAAAGAGGCATAGATGCCCGTGATGAGAACATAGTCCTGCCACTTTACAAATCACTAGTCAGACCACACATGGAGTACTGTGTACAGTTCTGGGGTCCTGTGAACAAGGCAGACATAGCAGAGCTGGAGAGGGTTCAGAGGAGGGCAACTAAAGTAATAACTGGAATGGGTGGACTACAGTACCCAGAAAGATTATCAAAATTAGGCTTATTCACTTTAGAAAAAAGACGACTGAGGGGAGATCTAATAACTATGTATAAATATATCACAGGTCAGTACAGAGATCTCTCCCACGATCTATTTATCCCCAGGACTGTGACTGTGACGAGGGGCCATCCTCTGCGTCTGCAGGAAAGAAGGTTTGTACACAAACATAGAAGAGGATTCTTTACGGTAAGAGCAGTGAGACTATGGAACTCTCTGCCTGAGGAGGTGGTGATGGTAAGTTCACTAAAAGAGTTCAAGAGGGGCCTGGATGTATTTTTGGAGGGTAATAATATTACAGGTTATAGTTACTAGAGAGGGGTCGTTGATCCAGGGAGTAATTCTGATTGCCTGATTGGAGTCGGGAAGGAATTTTTTTCCCTAAAGTGGGGAAAACTGGCTTCTACCTCACAGGGTTTTTTTTGCCTTCCTCTGGATCAACTTATAGGAAAACAGGCCGAACTGGATGGACAGATGTCTTTTTTCGGCCTTGTAAACTGTTACTGTTACTATGTTACTATCATTTACACTATAGAATTCACCCATTACTTTGGGCTCAAATAAAAAGACAAGGTGAACACTTGTTTGAACTCTAAATTTTTCATTGTTTTACAGACTAAAAATACAATAACCAACAGCTTGGCCTTTACCGCCCTAAAGATTCTAAGAACATTGCCAACACAGTTCATACAAGTATTACGCAACAGGATTTTATGTCACTCTAACTGGTGATTGGTGGCCTTTGAATCGATTGACACCACTTCTAAAGGCAATGTCCAGCTTTGCAGACATTATACAGACTCTCCAGTGTACTGTTTCTTAAGTGAAGCAAATTTGCAAACAGTCTTCATTAAAAATATCTGACCATTTTGTATCTACGTCTCCAATAGAGCCTTATGCGTTGTCAAGATAACAGATATCAAACTATATCGTCTGAACCTAATACCTCTTTCTATAAGTTATTTGTTTCCTAGTAACATATAGTTGATATATTAGCAAGAAGTAGATTACAGTTAGAGATTATATGGCTGGATGCAGCATTCCCGCGGTTAAAAATGTATTTTTGTGTGGGGTATGCATTTACTGTATTAGTTGCATGCAAGGTACTAAAAGGCTGTATTCACATCCACCACTAGATGGAGCTGGTGTCACCTTAACTACAGAAAGAGGATGCATGAGAACATTCTAGTCAGATCAGTCCAGTGCCCAGACCAGTTTATATCTGTCATTGTGTGAATGTAAGAGCAAGCAGACAAGACCACATGTTAAGAATCCAAGCTGAAAGTAAAATCAGCCCTGGAACAAGTACCAGCCAGAGCAAGGCCAGAAAAGAACGCTGCACAATCACAAAGCAGCCAGATGTGAAAGAGGAGGCGCAGAGAGAGATTCTGTGGAGAATTGCTGTCTGAAAAGGACCACTGAATCTCCATTGCCACGTGTCGAAAAGTTCAAAGTCTGACAGTTCCTTGACACACTTGATGCGCAGATTGATCACCTGCCTAGGAGAAACTATCCACATCCCACAGCGGCTGGTCACTGCTGTGGCAATGTCAAACGGGATGTTGACATTGAGGGATCCCAGCAGAGTATAACAGGCCTGGAGGAGAAGAAGCGGGGAGACGGCATTGGGAAGCAGGTAAGTCATCTTTCCTTTACAGGTCTGGCCAAGTGGGGGAAGAGGGAAGAGGGGGATGTCAACTTCCCCATTCTTGAAACAACCCCTTTAATGAGGTTTTACGGTATAACTGGTTTTTAAAATACATGCTCATGCAGTTGTTACCTCATGTCAAATGAAGCCATTTAATTAGGGTGGCCAGATGTCTGGCTTTAGGCCGGACAGTCCTATTTCCTGGCATCCTGTCCTCCATCCAGTGGCTCTACGCTCAGATAGCAGCATTGCACTTTCTGAGTGTGAGCTGCAGCCAAAAACTGATTGAAGCTTTCTCTCACCCCCAGTCAGAAAGTGGATCCAGCAGACATGTCACTCTGTGACTGAGGGTGAGAAAAGCACTCCAGGTCCTTTATAGCTCACCTTGAAGGGAGTTTTTCATCTGTTTTTCACCTATATAACTAACAGCAGTGACCCACAGAAGATTCCCAGACATTCTGTTAGAAATTGAGTTGGGAGAGAAAGCTGTTTTTACTTTCACTTTCAGCTGGGCACTTGGGAGCTGTTTTCCAGCAGAATAAAAGTGCTTTTCCTGGAGATGGAATACAGACACACAGTGCACACAGGTATGTCTGGGATGTGTCTGCAGTCTTCTGTGGGCAGTGCTCTTAGTTATATTAGTGAAAAACAGGTGAAAGACTCCCTTTAAGGTCTTGCAATCTGTTTGATTTTCCTTTTGCCGACTACAAGAGGAGCATGACTTAGCTGAGTTGATGGCGTGGCTTATTATTAGCTTCTAATGTCTGACTTTTTGAAGTGAAGTAAGTGGCCACCCTAGATTTAATACCCCTCAGACAGTAATGGTACCACATATAGTGAATACCCACACAGTATGCTGTTTCCTTTGTGCCCCCTCACAGCAGGATGATCCTTTGTTGCTCCCACACAATATGATACCTACTTGTGCCCCACAGAATGATGCCCCTTAAAGAAGACCTGTCACCACAAAATGCTATCTAAAAATCACCATGTTATAGAGCAAGAAAAGCCAAGCAGATTGATATATTTGTTTGGTGAGAAAAGATAGTAACACCTGAAATGTATACTTTTATATCTTTGTTTTTTCTAACGCTATGAGTACAGGGTATTATCAATGACTGACAGCTATCTCTGTATGGACACTTCTGCACACAATGCTATCAATCACTAAAAACACCTCCCTCCTGTACTGATGCTATTCACAGGAGGTGCAAATAGCAAAGATGTAAATGTATAAAATACACGTTTTACAAAATCTATTCCCAAAGTGTGTGTACATCAATCAGCTCCTGTTCTATAACACGGTGCTCTCAGATTATATTTTGTGGTGACAGACAGAGCGATTCCATCTTAAGTGCCCTAACACTGAATGATACCCCCTTAAGTGGCCCCCACTGTGATGCCCTTTAAGTGGTCCCCCACATAGTATTTTGTTCCCTTAAGCGACCCCCACATACAGTGAAGCTCCCTTAATTGTTTGCCACAGACTGATGCTTACAATTTGCATACTCACCTTCCCCAGGTTCAAATGACAAACAGAGCAGAGCAGTTTTTCTCTGGTCTGTGCCGTGACTGTCTGTGGATCAGTACAGCAGACATGATGATATCATTGAATTGCACATAAAAAGCTGAACCACAAATGACAGGTGAATGGTAAAGGGAGCTGACGGCTCACTGATTCATTATTGTCGTAACCTTTTTCTGAGTCCTGAGGACTGTTGAAATCAGGAAATGCAGGGGTCCAGACTGCACCACAAATTCAGGCATGTTTAAAGTGGTCATAGGTGGGAAGAGCTCAGGACTGGATGGTTTTCCAAACCAATGCTATAAAATGTTTTCTGACATGTTTTAATGTTGCAAACCCTGTCCACGACTATCATAGCGCTACCTAAACTGGGGAAAGATACCACATTATGCAGTATTTATAGGACCATATCCCTAATAATCTGAAATGTCAAACTGGTAGGCTCCCTCTGGGGTTGAGAGGCTAGGGTCAATACCACCAAAACCCTTCTCTTTATCTCCCATCTCCGGAAACGTAATATTCCTGCTTGCTTAGTCTTGGTCAACGCAGAGAAGGCTTTTGACTCCACTGGATTTTCCTTCGGTCTGCACTTACCCAGATGCGAATAGGCCCTACAGTGATGTGGAAGATCTTTGCCTTATAACACAATCTCTCGGTGTGTACAGGTGAACAGCTTACTTGCTTTGGCAGCAATTTATGCACCTGTTTCCAACTATCCTTATCTTACCCCCACAAGGTTTTTTTTTTTTCCGCAGCTTATAAAGTACAATTAGTAACTTAATTTGGGGCTCACTTTGTTCACCGAATAGCTAAAAGACCTTAATCAGGTGCCACGGGAGGCTGGTCTCCCCAATTTTGACCTTTACAACCCAGCATTGCTTCTCATGAAAGTTCCGGATTGGTTCCAAAACAAGTTCCACAAACAATAGGTACACATAGAAAAAGATGTTTCCCCAGTAGTTCCAACTTCCCTGTCTTTGATCTTACTTGTGATAACCGATCCACACTGAGGGACCTTCCAATATTGACTCATCATTTCATTCTGCTATGTTACAGATCTATCGTAAAATATCACATTGCCCTGGTCCCTTGAGTCCTTTGTTTTTTAACCCTGAATATATAAACTCATGCTTGGTTTAGATGGACTTGGGACATCCCAGTGTATATCATCTCATTAGTACTTCCTCTTCTCTTCTTCTATGCCCTCCAGGAGGTCAGCCAGGGGAGAATCTTTCATTGCTAGAATATGGCCAGTTGCACAGGATTCCTATTCCTTAGGGGTCTTATTCCATCAACTCTCTTGGACTTTGAATCACCCTTGACCCAATTTGCTCCCCCGTACACATGATCTCATATGGAATGCTTCTATGGTAAACTTTGAAAGAGATAACTGCCTTTATATCCATCTGGAAGATGAAGCTAGGTGTATCTCTCTCCACTCTGAATAGCAAAAGATCTTTCTGTTGACACATGAGATGAAAACAGCCTGTGCATTCCAAGAGAAAAATGTTACATTTTTTGTCTGGGTGGTACCTGTGTCCTGAGACTTTGTATAAAATCTACCATGTGGAATTAGACATATATTGCCATTGGAATAAAGAGGTTGGAAACATACTACACATTTAATGGTCTTTTACATCTATCAGTCCTACTCCAATTCAATCCTACTGGCAGGACATATTTACTCTTTGCTATCACATGTAGGGGTAACTCTTTCTCTACAGTTGGCTCTTCTTTCACTCCTACCAGGTTCATTCTCTTCCAACCAATGTCAGACATTCCTAGCCGTGTGACATGTCTCATTGTCTTTCTGGAAGATCCTATTCACCCCATGGAAGACAATCAGCATGTATTGGTGTATGTGATTTGCAAGGATGGAATCATACCCACATTGGTTAAGAGTGGGTACATGAGTAACTGGGCCCAGAGAATGCTACTGTATGAAAACATTCTCCAGACCATAATGCTGCCACCTCCAGCTTGCGTTCTTCCAGCAGGGTTGCAGGGTGTTTCTTCTCTGAACTTTCTCGCCTGACACGCCAACATCCATCCGTTTGATTAAACAGAAAATGTGACTTATCAGAGAAGGCAACCATTTGCCACTCGACGGTCCAAGAAGTCCAATACTGCCTCAAAAATTGAAGCATTTTCTGCTGATACAACTTAAGTTAGCAGTGGTGCAATGACCATCCGTCTGCTTCAGAGCCCCATATGCAGTAGGTTTTGCGGAACTGTTGTTTTAGACACACATCAGGTAACCTCTAGTTCATTTTGGTGGTGAGCTGTTCCACTGCAGCATGTTGGTCTGCCCTTGTGCACTTTTGTAACCAACGTTACCCTCTCACATCAATGGCACATGGTTTTCCTCAGTTACCATGTCAATTATTCACAGTTTTGCCATTTGTCCTCTCACGATACACTTTCACCACAGCAGCACATGAACAGTTCACAAACTGTGCAGTTTCAGAAATATTGCCACCCTTGGCCAAAAAGCCCTTTTTTTCCACTCTGATAAATCACCCCTTATACTCATGGCAGCAATGAGGGATATGTGGGCAGACAGCCTTTCACACACCGTATATACCCACTAAGCCACTTCATGAGACCTGACTTCCTTAATGAGCTACCTGGTATGTCAAAAGTAGGAAATGGTCATAGTAATGAGACTCAACCATGTATTTGGATAAGGAAAGTTGCCTACATAAGTAGAATTATTCCACTAATAAACTTGCATTACTTAGCAAAATACCAAATTCCCTACAAATATATCCTGCTGTATATACCTATGTATATTCTATCAATTTTTTACTGGCAGAAGGTCTTATAATCTGCTGATGGACACTGCTACCTTCTTAGCAGAGCATTACCATAATCCAGGCTACAATAAACAGCACCCATATTCTGATGAAATGTCCTTGAAATTCTCTGGAACCCTTTAGGTTTATTATAGGATCGTTTTCTAGGGGGTGGGGCATATCCTCCACTGGGGGCCCCTTTTCCCCACTGGCCCCGTAGCAACTGTGTGGTCTGCCTGTATTGGAGATACATCACTGAGGAGTAGTAGTAGTAGTACGGAAACCCTTTTTATTTAGAATGTGCAAGTTTCTTATTGTCGTATAATAAATGTGACCAATAAAGTAGTTAACACACAGTACCTTTAAAGGCTATAGACACTGATGGGGGCTTTTTTTATTATTGTATTCAACTTACTTGAGGCTAAAATCATTTTTTCAGTATATATTTATAAAATATGTTCATACCTTTTCTGTGTACAGATGTCAATCTATATATTTTCAGAGTACCAAGCGTTCTATCCCACCAGATAGAATCTCAGCAGGCAACCTAACTGCTGGGTTTCTGCTGTTTTAGACAGCAGACACCTCGAGGCAAATTAATAATGCAGAAGGACTTTTATCCTTCACATGCCATGGTAAAAGCAAACACAATGTAACAACACTCTGGAAACATAAAATATATGGAATACTATATTCACTATAAAAGGTGGTGGATGGAAACCTAATTTTTGATATCTCTTACTGTGCCATCCACCAGCTAAGAAGTATTTTTCAGGGAAAGCTGTGCTCCTGAGGCCCAAAGCAGCTTCCCTGTGCCAAAATCCAGGAAGCCCTTCAGTTGCTGAGGCAGCCTTGGGCCATCTGAAGGATCTGAGGCCTGTCACAGTGATGTTCCTATGGAGCCATGCCTGGAGATAAAGAATATGTTGTGATCACAGAATGACTGTAAAGTACCATTACATTACCTGTGTGATGACGGTAAACTGAAATATTGAAAACCATGATAATTAAATACATAGAAACATAGAAACATAGAAGATTGACGGCAGAAAAAGACCACCTGGTCCATCTAGTCTGCCCTTTTATTATCCTTTTGTTTTTATCTTAGGATAGATACATGTTTATCCCAGGCATGTTTAAATTCAGTTACTGTGCATTTATCAACCACCTCTGCTGGAAGTTTGTTCCAAGCTTCTACTACTCTTTCAGTGAAATAATATTTTCTAATGTTGTTCTTGATTTTTCCCCCAACTAACCTCAGATTGTGCCCCCTTGTTCTTGTGTTCTGTTTCTTATTAATAACACTTCCCTCCTGAACTTTATTCAGTCCTTTAACATATTTAAAGGTTTCAATCATGTCCCCCCTTTCTCTTCTTTCCTCCAGACTATACTGTACATATTAAGAACTCGGAGTCTTTCTTGATAAGTACTATGCTTTAGACCTCCTACCATTTTTGTAGCTCTTCTTTGGACCCGTTCTATTTTAGCAATATCCCTTTGCAGGTGAGGTCTCCAGAATTGAACACAGTATTCCAGATGTGGTCTCACTAGAGCTCTATACAGAGGGATCACAATCTCCCTCTTTCTGCTTGTTATACCTCTAGCTATGCAGCCAAGCATACGATTTGCTTTCCCTACTGCCTGGCTGCATTGGTTACTCATTTTGAGGCTGTCAGAGATGACTACCCCCAAATCCTTCTCTTCTGAGGTCTTTGTTAGCACAGAACTGCCAATACGATACTCAGATAGAGGATTTCTTCTCCCCAAGTGCATTATTTTACATTTGGAAACATTGAACTGAAGTTTCCATTGTTTTGACCACTTATCTAATAAAGATAAATCATTCTCCATATTACCGACACCTCCTGGAACATCAACCCTATTACACACTTTTGTGTCATCAGCAAACAAGCAAACCTTCCCTACCAAGCCGTCCCTTATGTCATTTACAAACATGTTAAACAGAACAGGACCCAGAACAGATCCCTGTGGCACCCCACTTGTAACCAGCCTCTCAGAATACACTCCATTAACAACAACCCTCTGGTATCTGTCATTCAGCCAACTGCAGATCCACTGAACTATCCAGGGGTTAAGTCCAATTTTTGATAACTTCTCTATCAGCTCTTTATGGGGAACCGTATCGAAAGCTTTACTGAAATCCAGGTAGGCGATATCCACAGCACCACCTTCATCCAGCACTTTAGTTACATAGTCAAAGAAATCAATGAGATTAGTCTGACATGATCGGCCCTCAGTAAAGCCATGCTGGTTTGGGTCCATCAAGTTGTTTATTGTTAGATGGTCAATTATCTTCTTTTTTAGTAGAGTCTCCATCATTTTTACCACTACAGATGTCAAGCTGACTGGCCTATAGTTACTAGCTTCTTCTCTACTACCCTTCTTGTGAATGGGTACAACATTAGCCATTCTCCAATCATCAGGAACATCTCCTGTAAGAAGGGACTGATTATATAGATCAGTCAGGGGGCCAACAATCACAGATCGGAGTTCTTTAAGAACTCTGGGGTAGATGCCATCTGGACCCATTGCCTTATTTAACTTTAGCCGGACAAGTTCCTGTAGAACATTGGCCTCTGAAAACACTGGGGCTAAGACTTTACAACTAGAGGCAATGCTATGTCCAGCCATGTTCTGATTATGAAAGTCGCCATCTGAAAAAACTGAGCAGAAGTAGTTATTCAGATGGTCAGCGACCGTCTTATTCCCATCTATATACAGATTTTTTCCATTGCTAAGTTTTGTAATGCCGCAGTTTTTCTTCTTCCTGTCACTAATATATCTGAAGAAGGTTTTATTTCCCTCCTTAACAGATTTGGCCATTTCTTCCTCCTTTGAAGCTTTAGCAGCATTAATAACCTGTTTTGTCTTCTTCTGTATAATTTTATACACTTCTCTGTCCGCTACACTTCCAGACTCTTTATACCTCTTATAGGCAGACTTTTTATCATTCACTATAGCTCTTACCTCTCTAGTAAACCATAGTGGATTTCTCTTTCTTTTCCTTTTGCTAATTTGTCTAACATATAGTCTAGTTGCCTTTAAAAGGACTCCTTTAAATGCCTTCCACTGAGCACTCGCTCTTGCTGTTTTATCCCGCCCTTTTAATTCTTTCTTTACATATTCTCCCATAACCTCAAACTTGGTCTTCGTAAAATCCAATACTTTGGTTGCAGAATGGGATTTCTCACAGTCAGTTTGGACTTCGAACCACAAACATTGGTGGTCACTGGAACCCAGATTTTCTCCCACCTTCACCTCAGATACCAGATCACCATTTGTAAATACTAGATCTAGGATATTTTCACCTCTAGTTGGCGCTTTCACCAACTGTTTTAGGGACATCCCTGTCAGGGCCTCTACTATGTTCCTACTATTGCATGTGGACGCACAAGGGATATTCCAATCAACATCAGGCATGTTGAAGTCTCCCATAACTACAATATCTCCCTTTACTGCCATTTGGGTAATCTCATCCACCAGCATAATGTCATGCTCTTCAGATTGCCCTGGAGGCCTATAGATAGCACCTACTCTGGTAACAGATCCCTTTTTATTTTGCAAGCGGACCCAGAGAGTCTCCAACTCCTTACATGAATTTTGGATCACTGTTGATTTTATGGTATCTTTAATATAAATGGCGACCCCACCCCCCCTTTTCTCCACCCTATCTTTCCTATACAAAGTGTATCCCGGAATGGCTGTTTCCCAGTCATTGCAATCTCTGAACCATGTCTCTGTTATTACAACCAAGTCCAAATTATCTCTACAAACTATTGATATTAGCTCGCAGATCTTGTTGCCTAAACTGCGAGCATTTGTACACATTACATGAAGAACATTACATTTATCACTAACAACTCCATCTACCTCCCTGACAACATCACCAACATCATCCACCACACTAACATCAGTATCTAGAGCACCAGCGACCACTTCATCTTACACTAAGTAACATTACATGACTGTCCATTATACAACTGATACAATCAAACCACCTATATAACTTATAGATAATATTAATAACATAATAGTTATACTGATAATAATAATATATAAAATTAATATAAAAATGTGATTCTGTTGGTGTATCCAGGGGCGCACCTACAGGGGGGGTCCAGCGGGTCTGGACCCCCCCTAGAACCATAAAGAAATTTTTTTTTTTTTTTTTTTAATACCTCAGGGACGCACCGCAATCGCCACAGGCGGCGCGACCCTGGTTCGTTTTGCGGGCGGCAGCAGCGCTAAAGAGGAGAGGGGAGAGAGGTTTTTCTCCTACCTCTCCTCTGCGCTGCTGTAATGTGGTATCTGATTGGTGGAGAAGCAGAGGGCGGAAGCTGCTTCTCCACCAATCATTTCAAGCCCCCGCTCCAGAGCCCCATGTGACTGGCTGCCCGGCCAGTCCTTCCACCGGGCAGAACAGCCATCCAGCCGGACCTCGCTCCCGCCGGAACAGCCATCCGGCCAGCCGACCTCCTGCTGCAGCAAGAGAAAATGGTGAGTATTGTGCCCCCCCCTGCCCTGTATTGTGCCCCCCCTGCTCTGTATTGTGCCCCCCTGCCCTGTATTGTGCCCCCCCTGCCCTGTATTGTGCCCCCCTGCCCTGTATTGTGCCCCCCCTGCCCTGTATTGTGCCCCCCCTGCCCTGTATTGTGCCTCCCTGCCCTGTATTGTGCCTCCCTGCCCTGTATTGTGCCTCCCTGCCCTGTACCGTGCCCCCTGCCCTGTACCGTGCCCCCCTGCCCTGTATTGTGCCCCCCTGCCCTGTATTGTGCCCCCCTGCCCTGTATTGTGCCCCCCCTGCCCTGTATTGTGCCCCCCCCTGCCCCCCTGCCCTGTACCGTGCCTCCCTGCCCTGTACCGTGCCTCCCTGCCCTGTACCGTGCCTCCCTGCCCTGTACCGTGCCCCCC
Source organism: Rhinella marina (assembly GCA_900303285.1). NCBI lineage: Eukaryota > Metazoa > Chordata > Amphibia > Anura > Bufonidae > Rhinella > Rhinella marina. Next base: position 23,264 of record ONZH01004082.1, read on the forward strand.
CTGCCCTGTATTGTGCCCCCCCTGCCCTGTACCGTGCTGCTCTGTACCGTGTCGCCCCGGCCCTGTATTGTGCCCCCCCGCCCTATACCGTGCCGCCCTGCCCTGTACTGTGCCCTTGTCTTTTACCATGCCTCCTGTACCGTGCCCTGTACTAGGGTTGCACGATATATCGAAAACTCGGTACGGTTTCGGTACCTAGTGTGGTACCGAAGCTCGATACCGAGTTTTCTTGCCGTCCGATACTTAGAACATGGCGTGCGCATCACTTTGATGCGGTTGCCATGTTCTAATATCTGCCCGCGCTGCCAGGGGCCCCGCGCCCCCCTCAGATCAGCCCACCCAGGTCCCAGCCACTTAAAAAAAAAAATCATACTTACCTGTTCTGGCCGCCGCTGTCCTCACTGGTTCCGCGCTCCACCTTCTTCCCTGGCGCGCACTATGACCTGACGCTATGACCTGACGCAGCGCCAGGTCATAGTGAGCGCCGGCAGGCAAGAGAGTGGAGCGGGGAACCTGAGGACAGCGGCGGCCAGAACAGGTAAGTATGATTTTTTAAAGTGGCTGGGTGGGCTGATCTGAGGTCTGAGGGGGCACAAGACGCTGACCTGAGATCTGATGGGGGCACATTGTGTTGATCAGAGGGGGGGCCACAAGACGCTGACCTGAGGTCTGATGGGGGCACATGGGGGCACATTGTGTTAATCTGAGGTCTGATGGGGGCACAAGACGCTGGTCTGATGGGGGCACAAGACGCTGACCTGAGGTCTGATGGGGGCACAAGACGCTGACCTGAGGTCTGATGGGGGCACAAGACGCTGACCTGAGGTCTGATGGGGGCACAAGACGCTGATCTGAGCTCTGATGGGGGCACAAGATGCTGACCTGAGCTCTGATGGGGGCACAAGACGCTGACCTGAGCTCTGATGGGGGCACAAGACGCTGACCTGAGGTCTGATGGGGGCACAAGACGCTGACCTGAGCTCTGATGGGGGCACAAGACGCTGACCTGAGCTCTGATGGGGGCACATTGTGTTGATCTGAGGTCTGATGGGGGCACAAGACGCTGATCTGTGGTCTGATGGGGACACAAGACGCTGATCTGAGGTCTGATGGGGACACAAGACGCTGATCTGAGGTCTGATGGGGACACAAGACGCTGATCTGAGGTCTGATGGGGGCACAAGACGCTGATCTGAGGTCTGATGGGGGCACAAGACGCTGACCTGAGCTCTGATGGGGGCACATTGTGTTGATCTGAGGTCTGATGGGGGCGCAAGACGCTGATCTGAGGTCTGATGGGGGCACAATGTGTTGATCTGAGATTTATTATCCCTGTACGGTGACATCACTGTGTTTATTATCCTGTACTGTGACATCACTGTGTTTATTATCTCTGTACTGTGACATCACTGTGTTTATTATCTCTGTACGGTGACATCGCTGTGTTTATTATCCCTGTACAGTGACATCACTGTGTTTATTATCCCTGTACGGTGACATCACTGTGTTTATTATCCCTGTACGGTGACATCGCTGTGTGTATTATCCCACTGCAGGAAGAGGTAAGTGGTCTGTGTTTGTGTGTTTGTTTTCTATTTTTCAGGGTCGTGAATGCAGAGGACTACGTCGGATTCGGTGGACTACGTCGGACCAGCTTTTTTTTTTTTTTAATAAAGTGGTCAAACAGGGGTCTGGGGGAGTGTTTATTTCAATAAAATGTTTTATACTTGTGTGTGTGTATTTTTTTTTACAATACTACAGTTTTAGTAATTACGGCTATCTACAGACGGCCCTGATTACTAATACTGGGCTTAGTGCTTGCCGGTATGGCAGGCCAGCACTAACCCCAACATCTATTACCTCGGCACCCACCGCCACCAGGGGTGCCGGGAAGAGCCGGGTACCCGCAGGACCGGACCTTCTAAATTGAGGGTCTGGCTCTGGGGCGGCTGCAGGCTGGTACCATTAGGCTGGGAAGGGCCAATAACCGTGTCCCTTCCCACCCTGGTAGTGCCAGGCTGCCGCTGCTGGTTGTATCTGGCTGGTGAAGGAAAAAAGGGGGGGACCCCACGCCATTTTTTTTTCAAAAATTTCATTATTTAAAAAAAAATGGCGTGGGATCCCCCCCTTTTTTCCTTCGCCAGCCAGATACAACCAGCAGCAGCAGCCTGGGACTACCAGGGTGGGAAGGGACACGGTTATTGGCCCTTCCCAGCCTAATGGTACCAGCCTGCAGCCGCCCCAGAGCCAGACCCTCAATTTAGAAGGTCCGGTCCTGTGGGTACCCGGCTCTTCCCGGCACCCCTGGTGGTGGTGGGTGCCGAGGTAATAGATGTTGGGGTTAGTGCTGGCCTGCCATACCGGCAAGCACTAAGCCCAGTATTAGTAATCAGAGCCGTCAGTAGATAGCCGTGATTACTAAAACTGTAGTATTGTAAAAAAAAATACACACACACAAGTATAAAACATTTTATTGAAATAAACACTCCCCCAGACCCCTGTTTGACCATTTTATTAAAAAAAAAAAAAAAGCTGGTCCGACGTAGTCCACCGAATCCGACGTAGTCATCTGCATTCACGACCCTGAAAAATAGAAAACAAATACACAAACACAGACCACTTACCTCTTCCTGCACTGGGATAATACACACAGCGATGTCTCTGTACAGGGATAATAAACACAGTGATGTCACCGTACAGAGATAATAAACACAGTGATGTCACAGTACAGGGATAACAAACACAGTGATGTCACAGTACAGGGATAACAAACACAGTGATGTCACAGTACAGAGATAATAAACACAGTGATGTCACTGTACAGGGATAATAAACACAGTGATGTCAACGTATAGAGATAATAAACACAGTGATGTCACAGTACAGGATAATAAACACAGTGATGTCACCGTACAGGGATAATAAACACAGAGATGTCACCGTACAGAGATAATAAACACAATGATGTCAAAGTCCAGGGATAATACACACAGTGATGTCACCGTACAGGGATAATAAACACAGTGATGTCACAGTACAGAGATAATAAACACAGTGATGTCACTGTACAGGGATAATAAACACAGAGATGTCACCGTACAGAGATAATAAACACAATGATGTCAAAGTCCAGGGATAATACACAAAGTGATGTCACCGTACAGAGATAATAAACACAGTGATGTCACAGTACAGGGATCGGCGTCTCGTGCCCCCATCAGACCTCAGGTCGGCGTCTCGTGCCCCCATCAGACCTCAGGTTCTTCTTTATTTTGGCGAGGTATCGTATCGGTATCGAACTCAAAATTCTGGTATCGTGACAACCCTGCACTGTACCGTGCCGCCCTGCCCTGTACCATGCTTTCTGCCCAGTACCTTGCCTCCTGCCCTGTACCATGCCTCCTGCCCAGTACCTTGCCTCCTGCCCTGTACCATGCTTTCTGCCCAGTACCATGCCTCCTGCCCTGTACCGTCCCACCCTGTCCTGTACCGTCCCACCCTGCCCTGTACCATGCCTCCCTGCCCTGTACCGTGCCTCCCTGCCCTGTACCGTGCCTCCCTGCCCTGTACCGTGCCCCCCTGCCCTGTACCGTGCCCCCCTGCCCTGTACCGTGCCCCCCTGCCCTGTACCGTGCCCCCCTGCCCTGTACCGTGCCTCCCTGCCCTGTACCGTGCCCCCTGCCCTGTACCGTGCCCCCCTGCCCTGTACCGTACCGCCCTGCCCTGTACCGTACCGCCCTGCCCTGTACCATGCCTCCTGCCCTGTACCGTGCCGCCCTGCCCTGTACCGTGCCGCCCTGCCCTGTACCGTGCCGCCCTGCCCTGTACCGTGCCGCCCTGCTCTGTACCGTGCCGCCCTGCCCTGTACCATGCCTCCTGCCCTGTACCATGCCTTCTGCCCTGTACCTTGCCTCCTGTCCTGTACCGTGCCTCCCTGCCCTGTGCCATTTCCTTACTGGCATTTGGCACTATATTGGCATAATTTGGGGGCACTATGGGGGCATCTGGTGGCTCTAAAGGGGCATTTTGTTTACTGGCACATTATAGGGGGCACGATAGAGGAGATTGGCACTATGGGGCATGTGGTGGCACTATAGGGGCCTCATTTGGGAGCATCTGGTGGCTCTAAAGAGTCACTTTTTTACTGCCACATTATGGGGGGGCACTATGGCATCTGGCACTAAGGGGTAATTTTTTTCTGGCACATTATGGGAGGTACTATAGGGGAGAGCAGCACTATAGGGGCATCATTTGCAGGCACTATGGGGTCATCTGGTGGCTCTAAAGGGGCATTTTATACTGGTACTTTATAGGGGGCACTATGCCATCTGGCACTAAGTGGGCAATTTTTACTGGCACATTATGGGGGAGAGGAGCACTATAGGGGCATGTGATGGGGCAGTAAGAAGGGGCATTTTTTACTGGCATATTATGGGGAACACTATGGGGGAGAGGAGCACTATGAGGGCATTTACTGGGGCTCTATATAGGGGTATTTTATACTGGTATACATTATTGGGATATTAGCTCAACTGCGGGCACTAAGCTGTGGTATTATTGTGAGCTTTACTACTACTGGGGGGCTATGGGGAACATGATGTCTAGTATGGGCACTATGGGGACATCATTACTACTAAGTGTGGTCTAGCAGATAATTATTTCTATTGGTGGGATTTTGGGGAGCACTGTTACTTTTGGGGGGCACCCTGGCATAATATCATTAGTGTAGGTGCAGTTATTTTTTAGAGCACTGTGTGCCAATAACTGTTGTAGGGGGCACTATCTGTGTGGTAGTAGTATTTTTCAGGGGACAGTTTCTGCAGTATAGTATTGGGGGAGCACAGCGGGCACAGTATTGGGGGTGGCAGGATGAGGTGTTCAGAAGATGTAAAGATGATAGAAATGTGGGAAACTAATGTCTGTTTGTATTTCTGCAGAGACGAGAGATGGCTGAAAAATCTTCATGGCGGTCTGGTCCAAATGGAGAAGATGAAGAAAGAGAACGTCTACAACAGAGCAGACACCACTGGATGTACGAGGTATGTGGGGCGCTGTGTAGGAGAGGCGATGCTCCGGCTCCTCCCTCTGCCATTTACAGAAGGAGGATTCAGAGCTGGGTGAGGATGACCAAAGGGGGTTAGCAGGGCACAGGCAGGTGGCAGATGGTCGGGGGGGACGCTCAGGCCTGGAGCAGGATCTGGGGAGGGAGGAGAGTGGAGGATCTTCCTGGCTGTAGCCTGCTGTTGTATATTGTATAATGTGAAGCAGGCAGTGCAGCCAGGACACGTCCTCCCCTCTCCATATGATGTATAGAACTGGGCCTCAACCATATCATTTCAGCTGTAGTGTTTGTTGGGAGTGGTCTATTAGATATGGGAGGGGCTTGTAACAATGGGCGGGGCCTATTTCGCTGCTACTATGTCTTTAATGTATGTGGGTGTGGAGAAAAATAGCCCCACCCACAAGAAGCCACACCCTTTTTCCTTTTCGGACCCCCCCTAGAAAAAATTCCTGGGTGCTCCCCTGGGTGTATCTAATCCCTTGCCGTGACTGTTCTTTTGCTATATACTGTATGTGTGAGCTGAGAGGTTAATGATAACAGCTTGTTTTATTCGCTGTCCAGCCATCAATTTATTCTCATTTATAGATGTATTGGGGGAGAAGGTCTATTGTGTTGTGGAAATGTGTGTATTTCATGGTCGGCCTATCACCATTACATTGCCTCAATAGGAGGGATCATGGTCTAAAAAGAACAGATGAGTGTTGCAAAATCAATATAAGCGCATTAGAGCACAATGCATTTTTCAGATGTTCTAGAAGGCGTGGAGGTGAGGAGAATTCATGTACTAACACATCAGCGTTCACGTACAGTAATGTAAAGGTTGCCCTTGGATTAACCATATGAATTTCAGGTGATGCATATCTAATTGCAGAGCAGTCACATACACATAAATCTACTTTAGATTCCTGATCTACTCTGGTGCTACACCATGACGCTGTGTTTACCTCTACCTCTTCACCAGTAGATGGCGATGTTAACCAAGCAATAATGCAGAATACTACTGTTCCTCTATCTTAGCACCGCTGTAATGATTCATTATTATTCATCACATATCTAATTTATTTTGGATACTCTGAGCAAAGATAGCTGCTAACAAAAATAAATACATAAATATATGGAAATCGTGATTCAACAAGGGATGAGATTAAAATGCACAAGTATTTTCTGTGTATCTAGAGATGAATAACAAAGTATGTGTTACGAAGGTCATCATTCTCTACTACAGTGCCAGGGAAGACGAGTGATTTCAGCTGACTCGACAGACCAATGGGGGCATCCTCCGAAGGTTGTTTTTCACATCCTGTAGGGAAATGTTTTAGTTATTTATTGAATTCTACCCAATATGATTGAGAGACATGTTACAGTATTAACTATAATGAAGCCTGTCAAGTAGCTGGACCGCAGAGATAACATGAGAAAACGTATTAAATAAGTAGCTGAAGCATCTTTATTATGTGATAACCCGAACTTTCAATAAAACAGAGAGGAACATAGCCTAAATCTATTGAATGAAATGGTAAAAATATACTCAGACCAAGACCATTGGCAGAAAACGTCAATTTTCTTTATTATATATTTTTTCAGAAAAACTATTTTGCCTACAGAATACTGCTAAGCAGTGGCAGATTAAAGAGAACCTGTAAACTCTCCTGATGTGTTTTTTTTTACTATTTGCATTCCTCATGTAATAATAAGTCTGCAGCATCGATTTTTATGACTCTTATTTTTATGACTTATGAGTGTTGTACCACTCCTTTATTATAACTACTAGAAGTCTGCAACATGTGTCCAGCTGAATGTTTCCAGCTGGGGTATGTCCCTGCACAGTCTGACACTGGCATCACTGATTGGATATTGTCAGACTGTGCAGGAATACACCTCCAACTGGAAACACCCGTTATTGCAGGCTGCTGGTAATTCATTTATGAGGCAACCCAACTGGGTAAATCTGCCTCTATAGAGAAAAACAATTCAAAGACTAATCAACCCTATAAAACCAGGCATAATGCCTGGTAGGGCTAATCATGCTGATTGAAGCAATACATTTTGTCTGTATACTAAACAGCTGCAGAGATATCTGTGTTTTCATTCATATGCAAATGAGCAAACTGGAGCACCAGGAGGTGGGCTGAATTCTTGGAGCACTGCTTTTGTAACACCCCCTGTGCTCTGTACACTCCCTCCTCCCATTTATTACAGGGATAGACATAATATCTGATTGTAAAATTGAGATCCTTTGGTGAATGTGCATCCATTGTCTATATCAGGGGTACTCAAGTACTTTTGGTAACGGTCCACATACCTGAGTCTGCTGTAGGATGAAGGTCCGAGCGGCAAAACAAAAAAATATATAAGGAGGGACAACACCAGTGGCATGTAGCGCTGCATTATTGTTTTTTATTTTATTTTTTTTACAATAATCCGCACCTCCAAGCCCACCTAATCTCCTTTCTGCTGACCCCCTGCTGCCCCTCGGACAATATGATATCCCTTTAGTACTCCATAGGGTATGATACTCCTAAATGCACCCTCACAGCAGGGTGGACCCGTGGTGCCCCCACACATGATGATGCTCCTTAGTGCCCCTGACACATTGAGATGCCTCCTTAGTTCCTCCCCACAGAGTATGAATACCCTAAGTGCCCCCTCACAGTAGTAATGCCCTCTCTGTGCCCCCTCAAAGTAGTAATGCCCTATCTGTGCCCCTTCATAGTTGTAATGCCCTCTTTGTGTCCCATTCACAGTAATAATCCGAATGGTGCCTCTGTCACAGTAATAATCCCCATTGTGCCTCCTTCACAATAATAATGCCCCTTAATAGTAGTAATGCCCGTTGTACCCCATTCATAGTAGTAATGCCCATTGTGCCCCTTCACAGTAATAATGCCCTCTGTGCCCCCTCCATAGTAGAAATCCCCATTGTGCCCCCTTAATAGTAGTAATGCCCTCTGTGCTAGTAATGCCCATTGTGCCCCCTTCAGAGTAATAATGCCATCTGTGCATTGTGCCCTCTCCAGGGTAGAAATTTCTTTGTGTCCCCTTCACATTAACAATGCCCATTGCGCCCCCTCCAAAGTAGAAATGCCCATTGTGCCCCCCTTAACATTTGCAATGCCTTTTGTGTCCCCTTTACATTTGCAATGCCCATTGTGCCCCCTTCAAATTTTCAATACTCATTGTGCCCCCTCCACAGTAATGAAGCCCTCTGTGCCCCCTCCATAGTCACAAAGCCCTCTCTGCCACCTCTGTATTAAAAAAACAAAACAAAAACAAAACAAAAAAAAAAAAAACACTGCAGGCACAGATCGCTCTGCAGCACTGTGTGGGCGGAGCTTATGCAGATTTGCAGGCTGTAGGCTCCGCCCACACCAGCGGCAGCGTAATCTGTGCAGGCTGAATGGTGGAGCAGGAGAAGTCTTCTGCTTCACCATTCAGGGCGCTGCCGCCTGAAGGAGGGGAGGAGCGCAGGGAGCAGAGCGGTGAGTGACCCAGCTCCCTGCGCTCCAGCAATGAGCGCTTCCATCTTTATTGATGTAAGCGCTCATTGCTTCTGGACTCCAGTACCCCCTGACAGCCGACACCAGGCTGCATGCAGGGGTCTGGACAGCTGGCAACTGCGGTCCGGATTCGGACTGCAGTCCGCCAGTTGAGTACCCCTGGTCTATATAATCAGATACAAAGGAAAGTATCCACACATAGGGGCACATTTATCAACCTTGCCTTTTTTGGAGTAAAAAAAAGTGTATTGGCAACATCAGTCTTCAATTTGCGCCTCATTTGTTATCCCTTAATAAATCAGGTTTTTCTTTTTTAGTTTAAGTCTGACCGGTAGTGGTTGTTTTCTTGTAAGACAGGTTCATATTCACAAAGACTGGTCTAATTAATATGTGCATGTGGTGCAAGTGAGCTGAAATTAGGCGAACATCTCCATTAGAGATGAGCGAATCTATTCGCCGCTTCGTAGATTCGATACGAATCTTGGAAATTTTCCGCTGCGAAGCGAATCCAGATTTTTTGTGATTCACTCTGTTAGATTTGAAAATGTTTTTAAAGCTTTCTATGCATTCGCTACGTACTTTACATACGCTAATGTTACGTATGTTACGAACATAAAGTAAGTTACTTTATACGCTGATGCGTACGAGTTCAGTTAATTAGTGAACGTTTACTGTTAGTTCGTTATTCGTGTGGCAAAAAGCCCGGCAAGAAAGCGGTCACCTGACCTAGTGGGTAGGGCTTGCTCTGATTGGCTCACAGACTCGGTAAGCCAGTGATGCATCAGTTGTGCTGCGGCTGTTGAGACGAGCAGAAGCACTGTCTGTGAAGTTCTGAGAGACAGTGAACTCTTGTGTTAAAATTAAAGAGGAAAATACAACAAACAAAGACAGAACACAAAACACAATATCGGAGGGTCAGCAAGCCAAAAGTCATACCAGGAAGTCACGTCAAAACAGGGGAGAGAGCAGAAGCGAAAACGCGTAAGCCGAAGTCCAAAAACACTGTAGTCACTAACTGAGAAAAGCACAAGCACTGCAGGTAAAGACCAAACACAGGCAACCTGTGGCCAGCAGGTTGCCTGTTTAAATAGGCCTCCAAATGGGCCATGTGAAGTGGCCAGCATCACATGACCCTAATCATATGCAAAAAGGCTGAGCGCTGGCTAACTAAAACCAGCGCTCAAAAGTGTGTTCAAGTTGGTCACATAGCGTGGTCAGCACCACGTGACCTTATACATAAAATATAATATAAAATATAACTGCTATATCGGCCAGCGCTCAGGAGGCAGGGGGGCAGGGAGGACGCCGGGATTGCGGCAACTGAGAGTGCCCTGGGTCCTCCCCGTTCCTGGTTGTCATGTGAGGGAGGACGGGTCCTGCGTCCTTGCTCCTGCAATCGTATGGGAGACCGTTACAGCAGCAGTGCCAAAGGACCTGTAGCCGGAGCTTCTACTTGTAGAATTCGCAATAGTTGGCCACTGTTCCACCAGGCTAACCCACCAAGGCGCAAAATTGTAGTGGTGGAGAATGTAGATGAGGTAGTGGAGTGGATGGCACACTCATCTCAATCACAGCCGGATGATCTGCTGTCATCTGCTGATACAGTATCATGTAGCTAGGGGTCAGACACAGAGCGTTCCTCCTGCTCCACCATTCCGCTCCAGCAAAGCCTGTCATTTTCTGCCACCTCTCATTATTGGCACTCACTGGTATATATACAATACAGTACACTAATTTTTTAACATGTTTTTACTTTTCAAATATTTTGTTACTCACACTGTCGTATCGCTGCACGGATCTCAGTAAGCCGCTCTGGGCACTTAAAGGGAGTCTGTCACCTCATTTTCACCTACAGTACATAACTAACAGCACTGCCCCACAGAAGATTGCATACACATCCCAGACATACCTGTGTGCACTTTGTGTCTGTATTATATGTCCAGAAAAAGCATTTTTATTGTGCAGGAAAACAGCTCCCAAGTGCCCGGCTCTGCTGTTGCAAGTGCTCAAAGCAAACCAGACTGAAGAAGGGAGGGCTGCTTTAGCTGCTCATATCTTGGGATTGGTAGCAGAGAGAAAAATGGTTCTGACCTTCCTTGGAAGCTGACATTCTAAGCTTTAAAACTTGATACCAAAATCACAGCATTATATCCAGTATATCAGAAGATATAGCTGTTAGAATTTGAGTCAGGAGAGAAAGCTGTTTTTAGTTTCACTTTCAGCCGGGCACTTGGGAGCTGTTTTCCTGCAGAATAAAAGTGCTTTTTCTGGACATGGAATACAGACACAAAGTGCACACAGGTATGTCTGGGATGTGTATGCAATCATCTGTGGGGCACTCCTGTTAGTTATATAGGTGAAAATGAGCTGACAGACTCCCTTTAAACTTCAAATCCGACCATGTCCGCTGGATCTGGCACAGGGTCCGCACAGTGTCAAAACGATGGTGCAGGTCTTGGATCACCTTTTTATGCTGGTTCGGTTGGTGGTGTGTGCCATCGTAATCCTGCCGGTCCATCAGTTAGTTCATGTATTTAAGCTCTCCAGAGCTAAATGCTGAGGATCGCCTGGATGTCATTTTGAAAAATTCGCTCTGCCTCTGAGGAGTGCATGCCGCGGCCTAGCGTCGTGCATGCCTGTGTATTCCGCAATCGCTAGACAATAGTATGCTGAGGATTCGTACGCAATTTGTATGCTCATGCGTACGTGTTCACCTAAGTAGCGTACCTTTAATAACTGTACGTTCGTTATTAGTGCGCGGATGTTCGCAAAATACCACATAATAAAGTATGATTTGTACGCAGCTTCACCGAATAGAGTCGTATAAGGTACGAATCTTTTGAAAAGTTCGACGAACATTCGGCGAAGCAAATTTTGGATGATTCGCTCATCTTTATTCTCCAAGAAAATAGGATAAATGTGGCACAACTCATCACAAAAAACAGAGATGGAAAAGTACGCCTACCCTGGAATGGAGTAGAAATTAGAGTGTTTTTACAACTAAATCTGGCGCAAAATAGGGCAGACCTACATAAATAGGTGCAACACTTCTGCATTAATCTTAAAACTCAAAATAGGAGCAACAGGCACAAATGCCTTCAAAACAGGTGCAAAATCAGTTGGTAAATGACACTTAAAAAAATAAAACAGTCAAAAACAGGCTTTTTAATCATGAAAACAGGCACAGACACTATAATAAATGCACCCAATAGTCTCACCTTTAGTACTGCTTATAGTAATCAATATAATGATATTGTCAAGATTGTGAGGAGATTTCTACCTATGCTACATGTGGATGGCCAAATATGTAATATACTTTCTTCTGGAGTGAGATTTGTAGCCAGGAGGGCAGTAACTGTAGGCAATGTTGTTTCAGCTAGCCTGTATTCAGACAGGAGTGAGGCAAGTATAAAAAGGGTCTTATCGATCTGGAAAGGTGAAGTGTAAAATCTGCACGTTCATGCTCATTTCTCAGAATATTAATGCATGTACTGGAGGTGAATTTTTTAAATTAATTCCTTTGTGAACTGTAGTATCCCTCACATGGTGTATCGGCTGTAACAGATACTATGTAGGTTTCACCATACGCTCACTCCGGAAGAGAATAGCTGAACATGTTAATGATATTTTCACAGCTAGCAATTGGAATATATCGCCAGTATCACAACATTGCTTGGATAATGAAAATCATGTAGAGAACTTTTCCATCTGTGTGCTGTCCGCATCCGTACATCCTTTCTGCGTCCCTGCAAAAAAGGATTTCTATCATAGGGCGGGCCGTGTGTGTTCCTCAAAATGTGATACCTGTGTTTTGCAGATCCACAATTTGCTGTCCCTAAAACACTTACAGTCATATTTCTCCCAAAAGGCCACATAAATATTTGCAAATGAAAGGGTAAAATCTGCCACTGACGCCAACCAGCCAGATCTCAATTATTAATGACCTGGTAAAAGACAGTCTCAGGTTTCGGTTATTCTGGGGGGTTCTGATTAAATGGAGAACCCCATCTGATGCTGGTAAATACCACCACATCCTAGGGGTTAGGCCACACAATCAGGTGTCTGCATGCAGTTTTAAAATCTGAAAACAGGAGTGGATTCAAAAAAGAGAAGTCATATCATATCTGTCCTTTATGCTTTCTCTCCTTTTATGATCCACTCCTGATTTTGGCTTTTAAAAAGGTAGACAAAAACTGGGTTATGTGGCCGTACCCTTACCTACCTGGGGTAGGAGGGCTTGGCACTTGTTTATACTCTTATTTTGACTCCCTACATCTTACTGTTAATAGAAGACTCCTAGTTTTTCTCCCTGACCTATGCCCCAGACTTCTGAGCTTTGATAAGAATTAATAAAGATCTGTGTACATATCTGACCCATACACACAACCTTGATATAAGCAACTTCTAAGCAACAGTGTACTTTACAGTCATGAAACTATAAGGAATGAATAGGTTGGATTAGGTGCCTCAGAGGGAACCAAAAGCCCCTGATATGGTTAGATTCTTACCACATTTGGTAGCAGGACATATAATTGGTAGAACTGTATAAAATGCATTCACACACAAAACATCCAGGACACCACTAAATGAAGTTTACGCTGCTTTATTTGATGCCAAATTAATATAGAAATGTCTTAAATATTCTACTTTTGGACAAATTGTTTAGATGAGCTATCAGGTAACACTAGTTTTACTAACATATAGTTTATATCCTCAAAAACTCAAATTTGATAATTAAGTTCCGTTTATGGCATCTAAGAAGACACAAACCATTAAAGTTAAGTGAAATTGCAATTATCGTTAAACTTATTTTAGAAAGAAGTTTTATATGAAATTATGAATAATTGTACTTGCAAAGTAACTTCTCTAATGCATGAGGTGGGTTGTGCAATTATAAAAATGTATTTCAGTTGAAAAAAAATCAAAAGGCAATTAAAAAGGAACATGCTGATCGTGGCTTTTACTTCAGTTTCAAAAAAAGTATGGGTGATTATTACACAAACATGATTTGGAACAGTGAGGTGCTTGTGAGTCTAGTTTCAAACTGAGATGCATTTGACATTAGTAACCCTACAATAATTTGTTTGGCGCCTTATATCACCCTGATGTACATTGATCTTTCTTTTTGAGACATTCTTCTTTTGGTCTCCTGCTGCTGTTTTTTTGTCTGCATCTGATCTGCATTTTTTGCAGGTTGTATGTGGACCCATTCACTTCAATGGGGACGCAAAAGAGGCGCACAGCACACTGTGCTGTCCGAATCCATATGTCTATTCAGTGGCGCCCACAAAAAATAGTACATGTCCTGTCCTTGTCCGTTTTATGGACAAAGATAGGACTGTTCTATAGAGGGCAGGAAGTTCTGTTCTGCAAAATGCGGAACGCACTCGGCTGGTATCCATGTTTTGCGGCTCTGCAATTTGCGGTCCACAAAACAGGTTACGGTCGTGTGCATAAGCCCTTAGGGTGAGTTCACATCCCCGTTATTTTTCACATCACTGTTATTTTATCAGAGATCCATTATTTTAGATGCCATGCAGGCCTTTTCTTTCCTTCTAATATAAAGGATCGCTGATGGAAATGGCTCAAACGAATGTCAAATGTGCATAACTAATGCACGGGATCCGTTTTTTATAGGATGTTTTTTCTTTATTTTTTTTTCTTGTGATGGATCAGAAGAATGGAAAAATTACACTGATGCGAACTCAGTTTTAACTTTATATGTGACACTATTAGCATCCTACTCATGTTTATCCATACGGAAATCACGTGAGTGGAGAAAACATTATCTCATGCCATACGCTAATCTCATGCTGTCTGACTAATTCAGATATGTCACATATGAGGCACTGTCAGAATGCTGACATGTTTTTTATGCAGTTTTTGAAGCCCAAATCAGGTGTGGAACATAAAAGGGGGAAAAGTATTGACTCATCCGACTTCTCCACTTTTTAAAAATCCTCTTCTGGTTTTGACTTCAAAAACTGCATCAAAAAACCTGAACTTGTGGCAGCACCCTTAGGATAATGAAAGGATGAAAAAGATCAGCAGGACATCCAGAGCAAATATTTGAAACAGAATAATTGATCTTCTTTGACCTCCTTACGGAAATAAAACCCATATGTTGATGGAAGATCAATATTATGAAAGCTTTTTAAAAATTTAATGTCTTCAACAATAACCACACAAACCTAGAATGACAGTAGAATCCAAGTTATGTTGAAAGAATATCAGTTATTCAGTGACAGCATGGAATTGGCTTTTTCGAATACAATTTGGGAGATTTACTAATCCTATGTAATATATGACAGTGTAAACTTAGACTAGACAGTTCAAAAATCCACCATAGTCATAACTGTGGTTGATGCTGGATGATAAGTTTAGTCCCTCCTAAGACTGGGGGACATTTACTGTATCAGCCTATTTACACCACAATTGTGACGTAACTAAGACTAAGATTATAGTGCATGTCATATGTGGGTCATAATTTGCGACTTTTTAAAGGGTTTCTGCAGTTGTTTAAAACTGATGATCTATCGTCTGGATAGATCATCAGCATCTGATCGGCGGGGGTCCGACACCCATAACCCCTGCCGATCAGCTGTTCGAGAAGGCAGCGGCGCTGCAGGAGCGCCGCAGCCTTCTCTGTATTTTCCTCAGGCCCAGTGACATCACGACTAGCATCACTGGCCTGGGCGGGGCTAAGCTCTGTTCACATGAATGGAGCTTAGCTGCGCCCAGGCCAGTGATAGTAGTCGTGACGTCACTGGGCCTGAGGAAAACACAGAGAAAACTGCGGCACTCCTGGAGCGCCGCTGCCTTCTCAAACAGCTGATCGGCAGGGGTCCCGGGTGTCGGACCCCCGCCGATCAGATGCTGATGATCTATCCAGAGGATAGATCATCAGTTTTAAACAACTGCAGAACCCCTTTAAGCTTCTTGCCACTTCTGAAAATCTGGAGTACGGGAACGCTAGTCTTGATAGACATCCCTCACTGTGTAATGGGGAGCCGGCGGCACGCTCCCCCCTACAGCACCGCCGGTCTCCCGAGTCTGTTCAGGAGCGAGGACCCGGCTTGAGCCCTTGTCTCCATGGCAATAAGGAGGGAGGAGGAGTTGGCGGCGGACGTGGTAAACATAGGGGATCATTTAAAACTCAATAAAACATTTGAATTGAAAAGACCTACGTTTTAGACGCTGGTCTTAATAACCCCTATGTCTGGCATTGGATCAGATTAAGAAGAGGTGCCGGCTTCTACATAACGTTGATGCATCCAGCTCCAGTCTAAATGTAAGCCAGCTTACTTGCTGGCTTACAGTTAGACCATTTTCTACACCTAAAATAATTTAGCGGATGCCAAAATTTAATACTAGAACCCCATATCAGACCTCAGATCAGACCCCCATTAGACCTCCATGTCAGACCCCCAAGTATCAGACCCCAGATCAGACCTTAAAATAAATAAAATAACTTACCTCTGCTCCGCAGCTCCTCTCCAGGTCCAGCAGTCTCCCCAGCATTCTTTGCTTCCTGATCTTCTCTGGGCCTGCACTGTCACCTGACTGCATACAGCATCAGATCATAGTGTGCGCACTACATCCTAATTTTTAAAAGTATTTAAAGAGGTTTTTTTCTGTGCACTTTTATGTTGACAATATAATTTAAATAAAATAAAAATTCTAAAGCTTGCATGGATTGATTTTAATTTGCATGGATTGTACATGAATTTTTCATACATGATACTCACTGGGTGTTGAATAGTTGCCTTGGCATCTCTTTAATGCCGATGTCATGCACAATACATTTTCAGAATGCCTTCATAAGGTATTTCTATTAGCTGCAAGGAAATATTTGCTGTCACCAGGTTTTGCTTGTACAGTGAGAGATTGCCTGATTTAGATCATCCTGTTTGATTAGCTGCAAATAATCAGTCACTGAGTTGTGAATAATTCCCTGACATTAACTTTTTCACATATATTCATTACACCAAGAGACATACAGGGTTTACCCACTATTAAAGTGGTGAAATATTGTTCATGAGAAAAAGCTGAGTGGGAATGGTCACTCTTTGGCTCCACCCCCCACCCCTCCCCAAAAAAATGGACAAAAAACTCTGTTCATGTATAATTTTGTTAGAACAAAAGACAGACAGAAGTCATATTTCATATACAGTGTATGCCTCCATCATTATTAAATTGAATTACAGGATGTAGACTGCAACAGATGTTTTAAAGCAAAACATTGATATTTTTATGCAGAGCCTCCCTTGCCTTGAAGACATTAAAGTAGAACTCCTGCAAAAAATTTAATTCTCTGACCTTCTAGAAAGATACATGATGTAAACTGTAGTTTAGGCAATCTTCTTACCAGTGACTGAATGTGTGAGGTATTTCCTCCCTTTTGATCCTCAGCTGTGTCATGTGACCGACACGCTGACAGGTAGTCAGTTACTTCTCTATTCATCCCTACAGACTGACATTGAGGCTTCCATAGGAATACAAGGAAAAACTGACTTCCTGTCCATGCATAAGATGATGTGTTATTTGGAAGGTCTGATTGATGGTCACATGACACACCTGAGAAGCAGAAGGGAGGAGATAGCTCACCAATGCTGGTAAGAAAATTAGATTCACTGCAGTATATTATGTACCTTTCTAACTGGTCAGAGAATACATTTTTTGTGGCAGTTGTTCTTTAAGGGAAGTGAATGCTGGCTGCCTTGTCCAACATGGTTCCAACACCTTATTCCATTAAATGTCAGACATCATCAGCACAGTCAATACAATGTCTCTAGTAAACAATACCCTCTTCTACTAATTACATCAACAACATGTCTTCAAGGGGTCAATCCATCATGAAACTTGCTTCATCTCCTTGGATACACCTTGATTAGGTCATGTTCTAGCAGCACTAGAAGAGGAGATTTTTTGATGGATAATGACTGTGTTTAATATTTGCTAATATTCACTAATAATAGATGGATTTTGGAAGAAACCTAAAGAATGAACCATCATTTTAGAGAACTGGTTCATATTATTTCAGCTGGGAATAAGCAATATGATGATGAGATACTTAACATTATTTTCACTCTGACTTAGGCTACTTTCACACTAGCGTTTTCTTTTTCCGGTATTGAGTTCCGTCATAGGTGCTCAATACTGAAAAAAAACGCTTCAGTTTTGCCCCCATTCATTGTCAATGGGGACAAAACTGAACTGAAGACAAGGGAGGCTCCTAAAAGCATTCCGTTCCATCTCCAGAATGGAGAGCAAACCACAACATGCTTCGGTTTGCTCTCCGTCCTGGGCATCCACACCAAGACGGATCCGTCATGACCCCCAATGCAAGTCAATGGGGACGGATCAGTTCAGTGTGACACACTCAGTAAACGGATCCGTTCTCCACAGTACACCACACATGACAGACACATACACACAGACATACACACAGACATACACACAGACATATACACATACACAGACATACTTACATGCTCCCAGCAGCTCCGCACATCGCAGGGGGAGGAGGACTGCGCGCACATAGGAAGATTCTCCCTCCAGCAGAGGGCGCTGTGGGGAATCTTCCTATGTGCGCGCTGTCCTCCTGTGCGGTGCGGAGCATGCTGGGAGCATGTAAGTATGTCTGTGTATGTGTATGTCTGTGTGTATGTCTATGTGTATGTGTGTGTGTTTGTGTGTATGTGTATGTGACACGTGTGGGGCCGGAGCGCTGCTCCGGCTCCTCATGTGTACTTGCGGCAGCATGGATCCGGCGGCACCCTTCACCCGCCGGATCCGTGCTGCCGATAATGTGAAGGAGGCCTTAGGTTGTCCAAGATAATTAACCCCTTCACGCTATATGACGAGTATACTCGTCATGGAGCACTGCTATTTAACGCTCCATGACGAGTATACTCGTCATTACATTAAACTGTCACCATGTCTGCTGACATGGTGACAGTGCTGAGACCCCGGCTGTTACTTACAGCCAGGGGTCTCAGCTTACCAGCCCGGGACCAATGGGGGCGGTCCCGGGCTAGCGATCGCTGTGATTGGCTAGTCTATACAGACTAGCCAATCACAGCGATGCAATGCTTTTTAATGTAAAAATAAATAAATAAAAAATTTTTTCAAAATATATATACTATATACACCCCCCCCACCCCAGATCGCTATTTTTAGCCATTTTTCAGGGGGGGTGTAATGTGCGGCGGGCGGGCGGTATGGCGGCGGCATTGCCGCCGCATTGATTTTCAGGATGGCCGAGCGGGTAAAGCAGAGTATCAGCATACAGCTGATACTCTGCTTCAAACTGCTGACATCGGTGCTGGTGCCGATGTCAGCAGTTTAACCCCTTCCATGCCACGGTCCGTAGGGACCGCGGCATGGAAAGGGTTAACAGGGAGGGAGCTCCCTCCCTCTCCCATCGGCGCTGCGGTGCGCTGGCAGCGCCGATGGTGTGGGCTGAAGAGGGGGAGGAAGCTCCCTCCCCCTTCCATCGGGACGCTGTTCTGCTCTGGCAGCGTCCCGATGGTTACCATAGCAACCAGACGCTTTCAGAAGCGTCTGCTTGCCATGGTGTAAGCAAGCCTGTTCAGGCTCCTGCTAAAGGCAGGAGCCTGACAAGGCTTAGCAAGAATGAAAATACACTGCAGTACACTATACAGTGTACTGTAGTGTATTATAGAACAATCAGACCCACTGGTTCTTCAAGAACCAAGTGGGTCTGAGTCTAAAAAAGTGTAAAAAAAAAAGTTAAAAAAAAAAAGTTAAAAAAAAGTTTTAAAAAAATCCTATTTCCCCCCCCCCAAAACTCAAATTTAAAATTAGTAAAAAAACAAAAAAAATACCCCAATCATGTTAGGTATCGCCACGTTCGTAACAACTTGCTCTACAAAAATATCACATGCCCTGACCCCTCAGGTGAACACCGTAAAAAAAATAAAATAAAAACAGTGTCAAAAAAGCCATTTTTTGTCACTTTACATCACAAAAAGTGCAATACCACGCGATCAAAAAGGCGTATGCCCCTTAAAATAGTACCAATCTACCTGAGACAATTGCCCAAAAAATAAAAAAACTACAGCTCTCAGACATTGGACAGATTAAAACATGATTTTTTTGTTTCAAAAATGATATTATTGTGTAAAACTTAAATAAATAAAAAAAACTATACATGTTAGGTATCGCCACGTCCGTAACAACCTGCTCTACAAAAATATCACAGGAGTTAACCCCTCAGGTGAACACAGTAAAAAAAAATAAAATAAAAACGGTAAAAGAAGCCATTTTTGTCACTTTACGTCACAAAAATTTTAATAGCAAGCGATCAAAAAGGCGTATGCCCCTCAAAATAGTACCAATCTAACCGTCACCTCTTCCTGCATAAAATGAGCCCCTACCTGAGACAATTGCCCAAAAAATAAAAAAACTACAGCTCTCAGACATTGGACAGATTAAAACATGATTTTTTTGTTTCAAAAATGATATTATTGTGTAAAACTTAAATAAATAAAAAAAAACTATACATGTTAGGTATCGCCACGTCCGTAACAACCTGCTCTACAAAAATATCACAGGAGTTAACCCCTCAGGTGAACACAGTAAAAAAATAAAAATAAAAACTGAGCCAGAACAGCCATTTTTGGTTACCTTGCCTAACAAAAAGTGTAATATAAAGCGATCAAAAATCATATGTAACCCAAAATAATATCAATAACACTGTCACCTTATCCCTTAGTTTCCAAAATATGGGCACTTTTTGGTTGTTTCTACTGTAGGGGTGCATCAGGGGGGCCTCAAATGGGACATGGAGTCTGAAAACCAGTCCAGTAAAATTTGCCCTCCAAAAACCATTTGGCGCACCTTTCCTTCTGCGCCCTGCTGTGCGCCCATACAGTAGTTTACAATCACATGTGGGGTGTTTCTGTAAATCGCAGAATCAGGGTAATAGTTTTTGAGTTTTGTTTGGCTATTAACCCTTGATGTGTTACAGGAAAAAATGGATTAAAATGGAAAATCTGCCAAAAAAGTGAAATTTAGAAATGTCATCTCCATTTTCCTTTAAATCTTGTGGAAGACATAAAGGGTTAACAAAGTAAAATTAGTTTTGAAAACCTTGAGGGGTGTAGTTTCTAAAATGGGGTCATTTATGGTGGTTTCTATTATGTTAACCCCACAAAGTGACTTCAGAACTGAACTGGTGCTTAAAAAAAATGGTTTTGGAAAATTTCTTAAAAATTTTAAGAATTACTTCTAAAATTCTAAGCCTTCTAACGTCCCAAAAAAATAAAATTATATCTACAAAATGATGGTAACATAAAGTAGACATATGGGAAATGTAAAGTAATAACTATTTTGTGAGAAATCACAATGTGCCTTAAAAGCAGAGAAATTCAAAGTTTGAAAATTACAATTTTTTCCAAATTTTCTGTAAATTTAGGATTTTTTAATAAATAAAGGTGATTTATATTGACTCAAATTTACCACTGTCATGGAGTACAACGTGTCACGAGAAAACAATCTCAGAACGGCTTGGATAAGTAAAAGTGTTTCAAAGCTATTACCACATAAAGTGACACATGTCATATTTCCAAAATTTGGCCTGGTCCTTAAGGTGAAAAATGGCTATGTCATGAAGGGGTTAATAGCACAAACAAACAAACAAATACTGTTATCCATACCCCTTTCTCCAGGGTCTTTGCATGGTCAGGGTCTCTGCATGGCTTGATTAATCCTTGCAGCAGTGACGTCACTGATCTACATCCTGGGTAGACTGGATATCTCTCCGAGAAACAAATATTTCCAATCGTGAAGTACTATCAGGGAATTGATATACCAACACTTAGATTCTACTTACAAGATGTTAGTGCTCATTCGCATGTCTTCCAGCTCTCGTTGGTTCAATTTCTGACTCTTTGCTCCCTGGGCACTGCCGGCTTTCTGCTAGTTGACGCTGCTCAGATATTTTGTTCAAGCAAGCACTCCTACATATCCAACATACAATTCTGGGTATGGAGAAAGCAGACGAAGATTCTCCAACAGTGAAGCACCGTCAATAAAACTTCCTTAAAACACTTTATTATACTCACATAAAAACATAGCATATGTAAGTTAGTGGAAAACAAGAGGCATAAAAATAAAGAACCTCTCCCTCTAGGATTCTACCTACTGTATACCATATTTTAGTAAGTACAGTAAATTTGTTTTAGTTGCTAAATGTTTTCAGTTATGTTTAATTATTTTAATGCCTTAATTTATTGTATGTACATTTTTATATGTATTTTCTATGTAGCCAACTAAAGAGAGTTTATTTGCAAGCTTTAACCCCTTTGCGCATTTGGACGTAACTGTACGTCCAAATTGCAAGTAATTTACTGCATTTGGATGTACAGTGACATCCAAAATGCTTACCGGGGCTGTGATACTATAAAGTGTCACAGCCCCGGAGTCTCCTCTCTCCCAGAGAGCAGAGACACCGGGGCTGCCGGCAAGGGACCAATCAGAGTGGTCCCTTGCCGGCAAGCGCTCCGATTGGTTAGTCTCTGCAGACTAACCAATCTGTGCTCTCCATATAGAAAAAAAGCCGGTTTCAGGCTGTGATCTCCATGCTGGAGATCACAACCTGAAAACCGACATGAAGGTAGTGCCCCCGGGGGTAAGTGAGCCCCCCTATGCCTCCTTTGCCCCCCCATGTGGCCATTGCTCCCCCCATGCCTCCGTTGCCCCCCCTGCTGTGTTCTCTCTTGTGATGGCAGCGGCTCAGGATCGCATCTGCAGAGAGTGTGAGCTGTAATCACAGCTCACACTCTGCTGCTACTGCTGAAATCGGTGCTGGCACCGATTTCAGCTGTTTAACCCCATAGATGCCGCGGTCGGTAGCGGCCCGTGGCATCCATGGGGTTGAGAGGGAGGGAGCTCCCTCTCTCTGCCATCGGGCCGCCGCTGCCGCTCAGGGTCTTATCAGCCTTAGTGTAACACTGATACAGTGCATTGCAATAGATGACTATTGCAATGCACTGTATAGCCATCAAGCCCACTGGATCTTCAAGATCCAAATGGGTCTTGATAAATAAAAAAGTGTAAAAAGAAAGTTAAAAAAAAGTGTAAAAAAAGAAGTAAAAAAATAAAAAAAAGTTTCAAGTAAAAAAAAAGCGCCTTTTTCCCCAAATGAAGTAAAAAAAATAGTTAAAAAAAAGGGAAAAAAAGAAAAGAACACATATTAGGCATCGCCGCGTCCATATCAACCGGCTCTATAAAAGTATTACATGATCCACCCCGCCAGGTGAATGCAGTAAATTAAAAAAAAAAAAACTATGCCAAAACAGCCATTTTTTGTCACCTTGCCTCACAAAAAGTTTAATAGCAGGCGATCAAAAAGGCGTATTTACCCCAAAATGGTACCAATCAAACTGTCATCTCGTCCCGCAAAAAATGCGACCCTACCTAAGACAATTGCCCAAAAAATAAAAAAAATATGGCTCTCAAAAAATGGCAACACAAAAAAAGATTTTATACTGTTCAAAAATGCATCTAACGTGTAAAACTGAACAAAAATAAAAATGATACACATATTGGGTATTACCACGTCCGTAACAACCTGCTCTATAAAAATATCACATTATATTCCCCCTCAGGTGAAAACTGTAAAAAAATTACATTAAAAAAACCTATTCCAAAACAGCCATTTTTTGTCACCTTGCCTCACAAAAAGTATAATAGCAGGTGATCAAAAAGGCGTATTTACCCCAAAATGGTACCAATCAAACCGTCATCTCGTCCCGCAAACAATGAGACCCTACCTAAGACAACTGCCCAAAAAATAAAAAAAAATATGGCTCTCAGAAAATGACAACAGAAAAAAAAGATTTTATACTGTTCAAAAATGTATCTAATGTGTAAAACTGAACAAAAATAAAAATGATACACATATTGGGTATTGCAGCATCCGTAACAACCTGCTCTATAAAGATATCACATTATATTTCCCCTCAGGTGAATGCTGTAAAAAAATAATTTAAAAAAATTATGTCAAAACAGCTACAGTATTTTTTTTTCACCTTGACTCTCAAAAAGTGTAATACCAAGTGCTCAAAAAGTCTTATATACCCCAAAATGGTACCAATGAAAACATCACCTCATCCCACAAAAAATGAGCCCCCACATAAGACAATAACTCCTTCTGTTCTGAGTCCTGCCATGTGCCCCCACAGCAGTTTACAACCACATATGGGGTGTTGCCGTATTCAGGAGAAAATGGGGAAGAAATTATAGGGTGCATTTCTCCTGTTAGCCCTTTTTAAAATTAAAATAATTGGGGGCTAAAGCAACATTTTATTTGAAGAAATGAAACTTTTTATTTTCACAGCCAAGTGTTTCTAAATTCCATAAAATGTTTAGGGGGTCAAAGTGGTCAGTACCCCCCTTAATATATTCTTTGAAGGGTGTAGTTTCCAAAATGGGGTCACTTTTTGAGGGTTTCCACTGTAGGGGTACGTCAGGGTCTCTCAATTACAAAATGGTGCCTAAAAACTATTCTAGCAAAATCTGCCTCCAAAATCCGTATGGCGCTCCTTTCCTTCTGACCACTGCCACAAACCCATAGAGACGTTTACCACCACATATGGGGTATTTCTGTAAACTGCAGAATCAGAGTAATGTATATTGAGGTTTAGTTTGCTGTTAACCCTTGCTGTGTTGCAAGAAAAAAAATGCTTAACATGAAAAATCTGCTAAAAAATAAAATTTTTACATTTCCTCTCCATTTCCTTTAATTCTTGTGGAACACCTAAAGGGTTAACAAAGTTTGTAACATCCGTTTTGAATAATTTGAGGGGTGTAGTTTCTAAAATGGGGTGATTTATGGGTTGTTTCCATTATGTAAGCTCCTCAAAATCACTTTATAACTGAACTGGTGCTTAAAATGGTTTGGGAAATTTTGTTGAAAATTTGAAAAATGGCTTCTAAACTTCTATACCTTCTAACGTCCTAAAAAAGTAAAATGACATTTACAAAATTATGCCTACATAAAGTAGACATATGGGGAATAATGACTGATAACTATTTTATGAGCGATTACTATCTGTCTTAAAAGAAGAGAAATTCAAATTTAGAAAATTGTGAATTTTTCCAAATTTTTGTTAAATTTGGGATTTTTTTTAAATAAAGGAGAAATATATTGACTCAGATTTACCACTATCATGAAGTACAATGTGTCACGAGAAAACAATCTCAGAATGGCTTGGATAAGTAAAAGCGTTCCAAAGTTATTACCTCATAAAGTGACGCATGTCAGAGTTAAAAAATTTGGCTCGGTCCAAAACAACCTGCAGCGTCAAGGGGTTGATAATCGTATTGAGAAGGCATATGGCATGAAGTGATGTAATAAGCAAATAAGAATGATTCTTTGTAGCCAGTAATACCAACTCTCTACACAGACAATTACTTGTTCATTTCAAAACTGTTTGATATGGTTTCAATTAAAACCAAAATGATATCTTTAATTTTAGCAGGACTTTTTCTCTTGACATGTACTTTCTAGTAAATTCTTCTATTCCTGATGAAATTACTCAAGAACATCTTTAGGACTGCATGGTGCTTTTCCTCTTTTATTCATTGTGGAAATGTATGAATACATTGACAATTAGGTGTCATAAATTTTCTTCTCAAACGTGTACATTCCTGCATAGTTTGACACTCAGAACTGATTGGAAAGTATTTCAAGACATTTAAGGACAGCTGACCGGTCCTCTTCACTGGGGTTATCCACACCTTTATTTTTGATGGCCTTCCCAGGATAGGCCATCAATATCTGGTTAGTGGGGTCCAACTCCGATCAGCTTTTTGGAATAGCTCTGTCACTAGACCTACACAGCTCAGTTCATTATGCAGTATACAGAATCCTGCAGTAACCAGCTCCGTCCACTACACAATGGAGTAAACAGTGTAATTCTGGTGTCAGAAATGCAAGCTTATAGTTGATTGGTGGGATGCAGGATGTCAGATCCCTGTAGATCAGATGTTGATGACCTATCCTGAGGACAGGCCATTGAAAGTAGAGGAGTGGGCAACCACCATTAAAGTTTCCTATCACATAACCACTCTCCAACCACCCAACGTAAATTTATAGTGGGGATCGGATATTTAAATATTACACCTGCTCACGTACGCTGTGGGCACCATAGCCACCATGTGCCTGCTATTTTAAATGGCAGACACCTGGGTCTAATGTATGCGATCGATGTTATGAAATGTGACCATGGCATCTGGGAAGCACATGCTCCCAGGTGTGCAACGGCTTCCCCTAGCAGAGATCTGGGGAGCCAGATGGTGTGTGCAGCAGCCTCGTTCCTCCTGAATTATCAGAGGCTCAGGATCAGGGCTCCACAGGAACACAGTGAAATTTTCCTAGGCTCCAATGCTAATACATTGTTGCCTATGAGAGAAGCAATCTAATGATTGCTTGTACAAGTTCCATAGGAGAAGAAGTGTAAAAAAAGAAAAAAGTTAAAAAAAATATTAAAATTGTTTTAGAGCCTAGGGCAGCACTACAGACTGCCCATTTGTGTGGGTAACATCACTGGGATCACTGCTAGGCAGAAACCTCTGCCTAGAATACTGATGAAGTCAACAAAATAGACCTTGCTTCATGGCGCAGAGTAAGGGAGAGCATCCAAGCAAGAAATGTTCCGATGCTCCACTCATACATGTTAAATGAGTGAAGATCTGAACCCGGACAACCCTTTAAATCTGTTCATTAGTACATTACCTACTATATACAAATACATCAAATACATGGGCATATACATGCAAAACATTTGTTTTCCTATGAAAAGTATTTTCACCATAACTGTAGTTCTCATTTCACAGAACAAATCTACATATAAATAGTTCTATACTGTGTGCCAGTGGAAGGTGTAGCTTCATCCAAGTATACCAGGACAGTGCATTCATGAGGACAGAGAAGGCTATCGTACCTCCATGTTGTAGGTCTTCTACATGATTACGACTGGATGGCTGTCATTGTCTCATAGAGAGACAATGATGTACTTTAATAACACTACAGATGGATTGAAACAAACATAAAGGGATTGGATGGAGCTTAACATTTCACGATTGCAAAGCACATAAAAAATTAATGGAATCCAGTAGTCTGAGAGTGTGACTGTCACCAGCTGGGCCCAATGGTTCTTTTGATGCTCAGTCTTTTATTTTATCCTTAATAATTTAATATAATGAAAGGGGTTTGCGCTGCAGGTGCTGTTTCTGATGTTCTTTTCCTAAAACTTTTCAAGTTGTCATCTATTTCTTCAATGTCTTTCTCTATGCTTTACCACAACCTTTCAGCTTCTGCATCATCATGATCTCATTCCCCACTGATTTCTCTCTGTACCTGAACCTAAAACCCTTTCTCACAAGTCTTCAGTATGTATTCCACACCTAACTTCTCTTTCTAGATCTCTTTTAAAAGTTCACATCATCTTCATCATGCCCTTCTCTTTCCTTTGTTGCGAGCACTGAAGTATGCACTTACAAGAGAACCAGTAATGGTGGCATGATAAGCTAAACACAGAAATCTACTGAAAAGACGATTCTTTGAAGTTGATAACACAGAAGAAATATTACAGAATAATAGCATAATGTAGACTCTGGATACATAAAAATCATAAATAACAAGGCAGTAAGATAAATATGAATGGGTCCCACAATTCATTTATTCACAATTATATCAAAGAAATTTAAAGGAAACCCTCACCTTCTTTATGTTGTCCTCATGGAGAGCAGCATACAGTAAAGACAGACACACTTGACTCAGCAGTAGAATTTGCAGTTAAATGCTGGCAACTACTAAAGAAAGTCTGATGCATTCTGGAGATGAGCGAGTCTATTCGCCAATTCGTAGATTCGTTACGAATCGTACAAATTTCCTACTCCAAAGCAAATCTGGATTTTTTCAGATTCGCTTCGTATTATTCGTAAATGTTCTTACAATTTTGAATGCTAACGCTACGTAAGCTATGTACACATTCTTCTTGCCCCCCCAGGCCCCCAAGGTGGGAAAATGACGATATGCCCCCTCGAGAGTGGGAAATTGAAGATACGCCCCCCTCAGAAGCGGGAAAAACCAACCCGGCCCACCGGGAACTAACTATTTGCACGTATAGGGAGTGAAGACTCCTCCCTCATTACTCCGCCCTCCTATCCACTTCAAGCCAGCGGTGAACAAGATACCACAGCATGGCGAAACAATTGCGACCAAAGTGGGGGGAGATGGTGTTTGGTAACGAGTACCCTGAACCACCACCTGCTCCAGAGATCAGAGTGTCACAATTGTGCAAAACTGTCTCACCGGCTCCTGACTTGATGCTCGCCTTGCCAGCTGGTGTGGCGGCGGCTGGAGCGTCCACTTCACCACCCAGAAGGAGAGCAACAACACCTTCCATGTGGCAGAATCCCATTGTGCCTGCATCAATGACGGTCCCCGCCCTATGGTACTGCGGTGGAGAACGGGGTCATCCAAGTACTGGACCATCCGAGGCCGGGAGACCCTACACTGGAGCGGCATTAGGGAACCATCCGATGGTTTTCAGTGGAGTGAGGCTGTGGCTTCCTGGCGGATGACGAGGACAGCAAGGAGTACTTTGTGGGCCGGAGGTCAGTGAAACGACCGTTCCTGCCCCAACCCCGTCACAGCCTGTATGTGGGGAATCAGGTGGAATATACCTCCATGGCATCCCTGAAAGGCCCCTTTGCTACCAGGGTAACGTTATTATCAAAGCCCCTCGTACCTGCATCACCACCAGAAGTTTGGCCAGAGGAACCACCGGGCGAAGGACGCGTGCGCTGCCTACAGGAGTCACCAGATGGCAACCTCCGTTTCAGGGAGAAGCCACAGCCGGAGCCGCTGATCCCTGGATTGCCACCACCAACACCACCACCACAGTCCTTTCAGCTGGGTCAGCTGACGACATCATAGTTTACTTTCCAGTCCACAGTGATCCAGTACCAACTACCCTGGAAAATGAAGTCAGCAGCAGCCAGGGGAGCTGACGCTTCTTCCCTGGGTGCAACCTTGCCTCAACCGCTGCAGCCAGAATTCCTTACCCATGCTGTCCCGGCAGGAGTATCTGGAAAAGTGAAGGCGCAAGTGGCTGCAGCGCTTACCAGTGTGACCACCACCCGGACCCGGTTAAGTCCGACTTCTTGCAGAAGAGGGCAGTGGAGCTCCACCACGGCAGGCAGCTTGGCCTACAGGAGCCAGGAGAATTCTCTGATGTCATTCAGCAGCAGTTTCAGCGAGGAGGACTTCAGGTCCCTCATCTGAGAAACCCTTCTACTGGCTATCAGTCTGGCTGATTTAAAGGACACCTCTGGACCTATGGGAGCCACAATACGGACTGCACCTGACAGGTGAGAGCTAGTTGGCAATTGTTTTGTTTGTTTAGTTTGTATTGCCCCGTTTGACTCTCACCCAGATGGACATGTCTTGTGAGGACTCCTCCCCATTCTGCAGAAAATTCCCAGTTGCGCCTAAGCACGCCCATTTTCCTTTTCCCCCCTTCTCAGATTATTTGGGAGCCCCCTTTGCAAAAAGGGTTCTCTATTTGCTGCTATTTTATTTTATCCATGTGGATTACATACCTGTTTGGATTACAAAATTACCTCACGTGGATTACAATTGAATTTTGGACTGTGTTTCAAGCCAAGCAGCCATGAGGAGAGACTCAAACGTATATCTGAGCCTATTATGCTTGCAAATGTGAAATTGATTGCACTAAAATGTTTGCATAATTATGTCTTTGCTGTATTTTAGCTAGCATCTTACTTTTCTAGCTCATATGGACTGCCTCTAAAGTCTGTACACCACGGCCTAGCCTTGTGCGTGCGTATGACGCAATCGCGAGTCAATAGTACGCTAAGGATTCGTACACACTTTGTGCACTAATTCTTACATATTGTGTACTTTTAACACCGCTGACTGTATGTTCATAATTTGTGCAGTAATGTTCGCAAAACGATTATTTTTTAACGCAAATTCGACCGAATAAATTTGTATTAAGAACTAATCTTGTCAGAAATTCATCGATTATTTGCCGAAGCGAATTTTGGATGATTCGCTCATCTCTAATGCATTCATAAGCTCCCTCTCTCCGCCTCTATCTCTCTTCTGGGGAAAACTCATCAGCGGATGGGCGCGAGATAGGAAGCTCATGTATAAGCTGGACTCTTCTGAGGATCAATTGCAGAGCAAAAATATGGTCATGTGAATGAGAACTAAGCTGCCCCATGGGTGTACATGAAGGATAACACTACATGTGGCGTCAGCTGGCATTCTTCCATTCCATCACCAATTTGTCTGTAATTCTACATTTTTCCGAACTAGTGAGCAGAGACTAGCTCATATCATCTCTGCCTATACACAGAAACTTCTCTGTAGTAGCAGCAGCAGCAGCAACAGATTACATTACACAATAGAGTTAATGATTTTAGGTGTAAATCCAGCAGTGAAATAAGTAGAGATGAGCAAAATTTTCAAGTATTCGATTCAGACTGTTTGCCGAATTTCGATCTGAATTTATTTGTCACGAATCGCGTAAAAATCAGCTATTTCCTGGCTGAAGAGAGCCTGCATAGTGGTGTAGAACATTGTGCCTTGCAGTAACACGCATAGTGAGTCCTCAGTGGTAGTGAAACAATACTGGGAGTCAGTATGATACAGAGATGACAGGCGTCACTCTTAGAATCACTGCACACTTCACTTATTTGGTCAGTTATGGGGCTTAAACTCAGCCTTACAGGCCACTGTTAGTACCAGGAATAAAGAACCGTGCAGTGGCCCAAGATCCTACTGAAAAGTGAAAGAGCGCACTCCTTTTACACCATCGCCAGCTGATTCCACATAGCTTTCTACAGAACCTGTTCTGTTACACGCTGATAGTAGTGTCCCCCTGAGTGGAGCGGGTGTCAGCAGTAAGTTTGTGTTGATGTCACTGTTTATTTTGCCCTTCTTGATCCGTGATAAGAACAACTCCCAGAAAATGAATCCTGTCTGTTGAGCATCTGTCTTCACATGGTCAGCTTTTGGTCAGTAATCCATCAGTGTTGCTAAGGCCAAACGCTCACGAGCAAGATGCCACTTTTCCTGATGATGATGAAGCCCCTTCTTCACCTGGTTCCCACGGCTACATTATCATCATCCACTACTGACTACATGTCACTGATGTCACTCTCACCAGTCTAAAGGCAACGCGCTTGACCACTCAAAACACCAGCTCCCATGCGACTCTCATCATAGTTACTTGCCTGCCTACCGGAAAAAGCAGCAGATCTCTCCTCCAGATCTTGGCTTGGCAGTAGCTGCTGACTGTCCTCTAAAATTCATCCTCGAAAAAATACTTCTTGAGCTGAAGGAACAAAAAATGACAGAGGAAGGTTCAGGACAGGTGGGGGCTCAAAGCTTGTTCCTGGGCCATGCCAGCTAAGCGTTGTGTCAGAGGAACCCACTGACTACTGGCTGGGGGTGCCTGATATAATTTGCGACAAAGTAGAAGACCGAGTCAACCATTCAAGGACAGCTGGGTTGCTTGTCAACACATAACCGCTAGATGACACTAGCAGCTCTCGCCTGTCACTGCAACTTCTGCTACCACCCCCACTACTTCTGCCAGCTCCAGCAACATTTTGGCCACTGCCGTTACCTTAGAAGGACCTGTCACCTGTCTGTCCAACATACTGTAAATTAAAAGAAACTGCAAGGTGTAACGGAACGTATCCTCTCAGGGGGTCGACATCACACAATATCTTCACAACACGGGGATTTTCAGGTCCAACTCAGTTTTATTGGCACCAGCACACCAAAACAAATCATAAAAACAACACCTGCCCGGCTGGGCTCTGACTAAACATAGTCCAGCTAACTCACCTAAATACATACGCTGTTCACACACAGCTTTTAAGTGTGGCTTCCTCAGCCGATCAGTCCAGCAGCCTCCTGGCATAACCGAGTCAGTGGGGTTCGGTTTACGCCAAGAGAACGTGGACGATAGATTCAGGCGACACAGAATAATGGGGGACAAGCCACAGAGGCGCATTTATTTGCAAGGACAGACACATACAGGAACAATGCACTGCTGCTTCTCCACTCTGGCTGAATGTGAACTGAACTCTGGCTACCTACCTATGGGATCTCTGCTCTGTACCTTTCATACTCTGGTGAGTGTGCAGATCCTCCTTAGCCTGATGGACTCAGCTCTTGCTCTTCATTACTGTCCCTAGGCCAGGTATTATCTCAAAGGTAGATAGCCTGTGTCTGTAGCTCATGTTGCCATCTCCTTCTCCCCCCAGACAGGAACAGCCTCTGGCTGAGATCTCCCTAGCACAATCATCGCCCTCACTCACCCCTCCCTCAGGAATGTGGTCATGTGATGTCTACTCTTGCCCCCTCCTTTTTCTTATTTACAGATAAACTACAGGCCCAGACCTGTCTATGAGCTGACTCACTTCTACACTGACATTAACCCTAGAAGGGAAGAACACAGAGAATCAACATACAATACAATTCAACTAGTTATCAAACACTAACAGCACATAATACAATTTGAGAGGACTCATCCCCATCCAGCACCGTGCGCCATCTAAGCTATGACACCCGGATGGCGGGAGGGTGATGGTTCGCGGAGGGCTTAACCTTTATTTGGGAACAATGCCTGTAACCGTCTCCCGTTCCGCCACAGACTCCAACCGTACCTTTGGGGGGAGATGGTCCAATAGTCCTCCTGACTATGACTGTGTGACCCTCTTCTCCTAGGGTCACTGGGCCCCCCAAACTTCCAGGCTACACAGAGCCTTGCGGCCCCTCAGCCCTCCTGGCTGAGACCACACACACAGAGCCTCCGCAGGCTCCAACCTGTCAGGCCTCCTCAGCCTTGTGGCCCCCCAGCCCTGCTGGCTGGGACCACACGGGCCCTCTCCAGGTCTGTTCCCTGGGGCCCTCTCTCTCCAGACTGACACTGAGGGCTGGTTTATCACACCAGTAATTACACGCAGGTGGCCTCACCTGTGGTGGAATAGGGATGTGGACTGGAATATCCACCCCCTCCAGACCTCTATGAAGCATGAGGCCTGTCACTGCCTCACATACTCCCCCCCCCCTGTTCAAACCCGTGGGGGTGAACACTTGCACCAAA
Organism: Rhinella marina; assembly: GCA_900303285.1. Classification (NCBI taxonomy): domain Eukaryota; kingdom Metazoa; phylum Chordata; class Amphibia; order Anura; family Bufonidae; genus Rhinella; species Rhinella marina. Next base: position 56,008 of record ONZH01004082.1, read on the forward strand.
ACAGGATGCATGTGACAGAGCATCCACATTACCTACAGTTTTCCCTTTGTTCCACACCCAGGCCAGCAAAGCCCGGTTTATCATCACGCCCAACTCTCTACCCTGTAGACAGCATCTAAGGGACTCCGGTGGCCATCTAAAGGCCAAACCCTCTCTTACTCTTTTCCGCTTCACATTTCTCTTATGAACTTCACTTTGACCTTTTTGACTTTGACTGACCCGGCAGTCTCTTTCTCTGAGCTGCTATTAGTCACAGCACCTATGTCACCTAAAGCAGTCTTGTCAATCTCACTCCTGACCTCAAGGGGCACACATGAGCTAACCCCCACATTGGCCAGGTTCATGTCCTGAACCTGCTCAGTCTCTCTTACAGGTGCACGGTTCACCTTGTATGTTACAATACTTTCGTTAACCCTGCACATGAGCTCACTAACCATAGAACACTGTGGGACGTGCTTAACTGCACCTGGTTCTGGTTCGTGTGGTACCCCTTCTAGCTCTGCCACACTTTCCTGCACATTTACCACAGTGGGCTCTCTCAGCTCTGTGCTATCAACCTTATTAATCAGCATTTCCAAGTCACATACATTTTTACCAACAGGGGGAGCTTCTTCCCCAATCACCACCTGCAAAGGAAAAGGGGAGTCATCATCATCATCCATTTCACATGACCCCACATTTTCATTATGCATTTCAAATAATATCACATGTTCATTCTGTACCTCATCTACACCATTGCTTTCAATGGTCATTTCACCTAAACCATTGTGTTCAATGTGCATCTCCCTTACACCTTCATTTAAAGGGACAGGTACAGGTTCTGCAAGAGTTTCACCACTTTCTGCAGAAGTGTCTCCATTTCCCCACAACTCACAGAACAAGGGAAAATCACAGCCCAACATTACATCATGCATGAGCCTATTTGCAACACCAAATTCATAAGTCCCAGTTCCCACAGGATAGTCTCTGCTATTCCCATGAATGTTCATCACACTCACGTGTTTGTCCAACACATAGTCCCCAGCAGCCAAGCTGCCATGTACCAGGCTCACCTGGCTCCTTGCATCCAGCAACGCTTGGACTGGACTGCTATTTACCACAATATCACACATTTTTGTCGCAGTCTCTAGTCCCAGTGTCATGACACTTACCGGCTCGGCAGGTAGCGACTGCCGCCGGCTCTCACCACAAATCATGTCTTCTTTGTCACATGCACAAACAAGAACAGTCTTACCAAACGCCGTCACAGTATCGACACACCCAGTAGATGAGGGCGCTGTCTCTCCAGGGACATCTCTACTGAGGTCCGCTTCCTTCCTCGGGAACTTGGGAACCTCCAGCCCCTGGTTACTGGTCACAGGATCCCATATCGACTCCTCAATCCCGTGGTTGCCATGGGAAACACCTTGGTTGCCGACTTTTCCTTCGGACTCTCTAGTCGCACCATTCAAAGGACTCTTCCCCATTCCATAGCTGTCGAAACCACGGAAAGTCTGTGCCCAGCACGAATTCCACCTCCAGGGTCTCACATTTTAGCAGCTCCCACTGCACAGAACTATAGTCCTTTTCAAAGGTTAGAGACACTGCGGTCTCTGTCTCTGGGCCCCTCTCCAGAAAGTTTAGTACATCGGGCATCACCCGAGACACTCGTTGGCGGGAATCTAAAATAACCCCCAGCGGTATTCCCCCAATCACCAAGTCACAGAATCTTTCACTTTCTTTATCAGATCTCCTGATCAAACAATCATCCATTTCTTGGAACTCTCGCTGGCACCATTCCCAGCAATCCTTTGTTGCACCTGATGGGCTCCACCAAGCCTGTCACTGCCTCACAAAGGGTAAAGGCTGCAATTTCACTCCTGAATCATAGAGGAATGGATGTACTTACAGTGGTGGAAAAAGTATTTAGTCAGCCACCAATTGAGCAAGTTCTCCTACTTAAAAAGATGAGAGAGGCCTGTAACTGCAGACCTCAGCTATGAGAGACAAAATGAGAAAACAAATCCAGAAAATCAGTGTCTGATTTTTTATTTATATACAATTGCAATTATTTGCAAATTATAGTGGAAAATAAGTATTTGGTCAATAATAGAGATGAACGAGCACTAAAATGCTCGGGTGCTCATTATTCGAGTCAAACTTTTCCCGACTCGAATAACGAGTCGGGAAAAGTCGAAAGGCAAGGCACATGCCCATCACATGTTAGGGAAGCACCCAACTAGGTGCAACGAAGGTCCATCACCCATGCCCATGCTGGCACTGCTCTCCTATCCCCAGCCACACGATGCAGGCATAAGCCTGACACAGCATGGTGGTGACACCAACAAGTGACCAAGTTAGATTGAGGTAGCAGT